>JABUQX010109883.1:0-37500 GCA_015478945.1 Trachelipus rathkii | reverse complement strand
TTATATATATAATTATATAATATAATATATAATACTATCTTATATAATATAATATATATATATAATGATAATTTAAATATATTAAAAAACGAAATATGCACTTTCTTATAGTCAAAGTTCCCTCACCTGTTTACCCCCAAATAAATCTGGTTAGGGATTTATGGGAGTTCATTGTAAATTTTGGAGCTCCTTCATCTTCCGAAGAATTTCCGCTGATATGAAACAGATAACAAATGTTCTCCTATCAAACTATAGATATAATATATGCAAAGAATACTCTAAGAAATGTGCAATGCATCATCTTAAAACAAATTAACTATACCATAGGTTTAACATAACTTCATACATAGGGGAACAAACACACAACATAAATACATATTCTTTTTTCTGTGTGTTGATTTTATAGAAGTAAAGCAAAGATAGCGAACAAATACAATCGCAAATAAAGAAAACCTAAAAATTTTAACAAAGGGTAAATAAAATTAATTCGGTAATTTCATAAATGCAACAACCCCCGTATATAAAAATATATATAGTATATTATTATATATTATATATTATATATATAAATATATATATATATATATAATATATATATAAATATAATATAAATATATATATATATATATAATATATATATATTATATAATATATTATATTATTATATATAAATATATATATATATAATAGTAATATATATATATATATATATATATAATATATATAATAATATATATATATTTTTTTATTCATTAAAGGTTTCTGATAATTTGAATTATTTATAAACGTTCCAATGAGTATAAATCAACTAATATTTACGAATCAAACAAAAAGTTTATACAATTAAGAAATTAAATCTATTTAATCATATGATAATAATAAAATAATAAATTCCCAAACCCATTTATAATAATATATATTAATAATACAATAATATATAGAAGAAAAAAAATATACACTCTCAGTCATTTCTTTTTAGGTTTAAGTTGGACATCTCATATTTAAAAATCGAACAATCATGGTTTTAAAAAAAAAAAAAATTTAAAATAACTTGTTATATATAACTAAAGCTTAAACCTCCTTAATAAGCTTAACAGTATATAATAAGAATGAGAAAAATCCTTAGATATATCTTTGGAAAGTAAGGCTGTCCTCTGAGCTCTAGATCAAAGATTGGCGCTGATATGAGTGTTTGAGCGCGTAAAAAAATATAGATATGCCTTTGTGCAAGTAGGGAAAATGTGTCATATCTTGAAGTCATGAAAAGTTGTGACTTACATGGAGAAATTGTCAACATTCAATCCTGATAATAAATATACCTCAAATGGATTTTTCGGTCTGAAAGAGTGTCTTTGTCTCATATCAAGCTTTAAAGACTGGAATTTTTCAAATGTTGAGATCATATCGGCAAAACAAAAGATTGGTTTGTTAAGCAAGATTAAGAGGGTCATTTAACGAAGAGGGTCTTAACGATATGTAGTCGAGAGCGAAGAGAGAGAAGAGAGAGAGAACGATGAGAGAGAGAGAGGAGAGAGAGAGAGAGAGAGAGAGAGAGAAGAGAAGAGAGAGAGAGAGAGAGAGGAGAAAGAGAGAGCGTCACGATTTAAACAGATTAATAATTTTTTCCTATCACAAAGAAACAGAATGTGAAGAAAGCTGAGATAGGGACATGGTTAATACATACATACATACATACATACATACATACAACAGTACATACATACAGTACATAGTTAGTATACAGTATATTTACACCTTCCTGCGATTGAGTATGGAATTGTTATTCCTTCTGTTCAGTAAATCAAAAATAAAAAAATTATGAATGACTGTATAAATTATTGCGAATATAATTTCTGTAAATATATCCTCATCAACATAAATAAATGCTTGGTCATTTATATACTATATATATATTATAATATATATATATATAATAATATATATATATATATATACTACTATTATAATATAATAATATATATATTATATAAATATAATATATATATTATAATATAATATATTAATATATACTATAAAATATATATATATATATATTTATTGGAATTTAACATTGTTGCCTCTTTTCATATTAAATTGGAAGAGGGAGTTGCTTATTCATTTAAAGAAGAGATTTTGAAAAATAAAAAATCACGAATGGTCCCCCATAAATTTTAAGCAAAGAATAAAAAATTTATAGCAAAGAATGGACGGCGAAATTTATGTTATAGAACTTAAAACCAGGTTTCTTGACTATGGTCACGACCGAAACATTGATGTTTGCCCAAGTTTCCGAGATGCGGAGCCAGAGTGGGAGGCCGCTTGGCTTGAAACTTTTTTTCTGAAATTATATCTACGCCGGTTAGGGGTTATCGTACCGTCAAAATTTGGTCGCGCAGCCAGGTGTCTGACGCAACCCGTCGTATAACGAGGACTTCGTGCGCACCCCCAGGAGGGGGCTGGCTCCTAAAAATAGAAAATGTTCGAGAAGGGTGAAATTTGGGAGATGGTATAGAGGAGGAAGGAATGAGTAAGTAGGATTCGGATCCGGAGGCGGCACCGGTGCTGGCTCCGGTCGCTGCCGAGTTAGTAAAAATTTTATTTATAATAAATACAATATTTGTACCTTAATATGGTTTGAACTCGCGTAGATTTCTTCGAATATCTCTCGTAGATCTCGGATTCCGGACCGGAGCGGCACGAGGTGCGGCTCCGGTGCGCTGCGAGTATAAAATATTTTGTATTAATAATACACTATTTGGTATCCCTTATATATGTTTATTGATACCGGTAGATCGAATAATAATGGTTATAGAGGTTGAAAGGGTAGGCCCCCACCCCGAAGTGGGTATCCTCCGAAGAAAGCACAGAAAGTTCATAGCAATAGATGGAATGTGAAATTTTGTATAGTACAATAGAAGAAGGAGAAAGGAGTCAGAGTCTGATGATGGAGTTGCAAATGGGACCGTGTAGCTCTCGGTGCGGTGCCGGGTAGTAAAACATTCGAAATAACAAACAATGGTTCGGCGTTCTTTTTATATATGTTATCGGGTCTGTAAATCTCGAATATGATGGTTATCAAACGAATTCGGAAAAGAAAATAAATTTGATAAGAAAATAATAATTAAAAAGAATAAGTTTAAATAAAATTAAATAAAAAATTGAAAAAAAATAAATTAATTAATACTATAAAAAAATAAATTTCAGTAAATAAAATCAAGTAAAATCAACCACACCGCACCATAACCCTCCCTACCCCCACTTCGTGTCTATTGATCTATAGATCTATTGATCTATTGAATTCGAGTCATATTTTGTATAACATAACAAACACTTTTATTTATATTAATTTTATCTTATTTAAAAATAGTATTTTATTTAATATTAACTAAATTATTCTAATACTTTTTAGTTTATAAACCTTTTAAAAAAAATTTTTTGCGTTTTACATACTCAGACCACTCCGCCTAAAAGCATAAGTCAGTAAATAAAAAACCCACCTCACTACATTAATGATCTATATTGATCTCTACTTTAATTCAAATCATATTTTATATATACAAACCAGAATAAGTCTTATTTATTTTTCCACTTTATTTTTAAAATATATTTTTTATAATAAATTTATTCTTTTTACGTTTAACTTCAAAATAAAGTACAGGAAAATATCCCTAAGCAGTAAATCAGTATAATCAGTAATCAAACACCCCACCCAATACCCCCGCGCCCCTACCATCCAACTAATACTATATTGATTCAGGGTCATAACTTTTGTAATTAAACGTAATAGGATTCCTTTTTTATTTATTTTTTATTTTTATTTATACGGAAAATATTTTTTTTTAACCAAAATCTGTTAAAGTTCATTTTAATTGTCCTTTAATAAATCAAGAAATGCAAGCTAAAATTAAAAAATCAGAAATTTCAATAAGTAAATTATCAGGGGAAAATCCAATCCCCCCCCCCCTCCCCTTATCCCCCCCCTTTCATGTCTCCCCACATTCCCAGAAGCAACCCAATCAATCAAACATTTCATCCCACAAACCCGCCAACTCATCCATGATCTATTGACTATTGTTCAACGCATAATTTTTCCAATAAAAAAACCAGAAACTTTTCCTTTATTTTTGTTTATTTGTTAAAAATCATTTTTGTTTTTTTTTACTAAAATTTTTATTCTTTTATGTTTATAACTTTAAAAACTTGTGTTTTGCACCTGCTTAAAGGCAGTAATAAGTAAATCATAAATCAACCCATCCCACTCCCAGCCCCCTGCAATCACCCTCCCACCACCATGACATTAGGATTTATCGATCTAATTGATAACGTCACATTTTCGAAACGAACATATGCTAAGGTAAAAATACCTATGAAAAAGTAAATTGTAATTTTATAAAAAATTTTAACATAACTACCTAACTATTAAACAATCACCCACCGATAACGTGCAAACCATAACAACAGTTTTATCTCCAAACATAACATAAATTATTTCGTTTGAAGATAAATAGTAAGTAAAGTGTATATTTGCTGATGCTAAAGCAGTAAAGTCAAAACCACCCACACCTCACCACCTCACTCCCACTCAGCCCTCCCACCCCTCCATGATCTATGATTCAAGTCATATTCGAGTATCATTTGGATAAACATAACAAAACATAACAATAAGTTCTTTAAATGCTTACCAACGAATATATGCTACGTAACAACTCGTTTTCCCATCAATAAAGCTAACATAATCATAACCTGACTAAGAAATTAATAATGACAACGCACAAACCTAACATCCACACCGTAACGCACCGTAACAGCTACTTAAACAAAGGTTCCATACTTAAAACAAATAAAGTGACTTGAAACATAGCATACAAAAACCGTAAAACCTATTCACCCTTTTCCAAAGCATATCTCTTGAACATATCAAATATATATCTTTAACAAAAAGTTTAATATAACAAAAATTTATCATCCTTGCATTATCAATAGCTGACTCAAACGACTATATGAATGCTAACCGTAACAAAGTTTTTTTTTTACATTAACAGATCGTAACAATTTAAACAAAAAATATTCAAACCTTACCCTAACTATCAAAACATAATCCCCAACGAACGAATAATTGCAAATAGTTTATCCAAACAATAACCTAAAAAAAGTCTTTGATAAAATATCAAGTAAAGTGTAAATATTTTAAATAAACCACCTGATCCTAAAGGGCTGTAAATCAGTACAGAACAATTCAGTAAATCAAACCACACCCCCCTCCCCCCTCCCCACCACTCCACCTTTCCATGATCTATTGACACATTGATCTATATTGAACTTCAAGTCAATTTCAAGGTATTTTGGAGGAAACATAACATAATAGTTCATTCTATATATGACCCAATGAAATATAAGCTAACGTACAAAGTTTTCAAACAATAATAAAACTAACAATATCATTACCCGAACTAAGGAGTATAGTAACAACGAACAAACCTAAAACCAATACTAAGCAGCGAATAAACTGTTTAACATTAACAAAGGTTTCCACTCTTAACAACACAGAGTAAAGGTAGCTATCATGGCATAAGACGTAACCTAAATTATAACACTTTTTTCAAGCTATCTCTACCATAGCAATGTTAATGTACATTAACATAGTGATAATTTAACAAAAATTTCATATCCTCACCTAGGTAACATATCATACTGATCAAGGAATAAATGCTAACATAACAAGTTTTTCGGCATACATAAAGCTAACATATCATGAACTAAGAATATAATGACAAAAATTTATCTTAATCTTACCTAATTATCATAACTGGACCACTGAATTTATGTAACGTAATCATCGATGAACCCCTGAACTACAATAATGGCTTAAATTACAGCAATGTGTACAGCCTATCAAGACAGAAATAAATAAATATATAAAAATAAAGTAAATAAATTTCAAAATGTGTTTAGATGATCTTTTTGATATTGCACATGCTAATGCACTGAAATGCATATCTAATAAAGAATAAAAATTTATTTTTGCAAGCTCAGAGAGAATAGGAAGCAGAGGACATATAAGGTGGTGTTGATAAGAAACTCTTAGCAAAACAAGAGAAAAAAGCGGCAAAAGCGAATTAATGAAGAAAATGCCCGAAGAGACAAAGAAATTCTTCGCAAAAGAAAATCTTCACTGTTGATTTGGAAATAATAGCAGTGAGAACATTTAGATCCCAGACCACCCTACAAGATCTGCATTTCAAAGCATTAAATATCGGAGTGAAAAATCTATTCGATAACGGTCTCATTGCAGTGACGTGATGGCAACCAGAGATTGGGGAGCTCCAACTTGGAAAAAACTAAAAAAACTACCCAAAAAAGACCTAACATTCACATATTATTGTCACCTGGACCTACGCGGGCTTTAGTAAGAACAGAAATTGAGCCAAATCGTAAAACATATGATGGTCAATGCTCTGCTACTGTCCGTTATATTATGGGTTCCTAATTGGTTTTCAGCTCTTCTTTCTTCTCTTCGTGCTCCAAGAATAGATTAAAAATACTGAAGACACACTAGAAACAAAATCTTTGTGATGATCAGAGACTTGCAAACTATAGCAAGGCGCCTCTCAGTCGTCTCACTTATTGGATTTTTTATAATGTAAGCGAGGCGCTCCGTATATCAATTCGCTTTTTTGATATAATATATCCAAAAGTTAAAATCGCAAAATGGTTGAGCGCATTGCATGAACGCCCAGGCTTTTAAACCATACCATCACCAGTAAACCCGATACTATTAATGATGATTGACGAAAAATAAATGATTAAAACACATACTGACAGAGATTTGTTTCCAGCTCAAGTCTTTCGTTTTTCACAAACTTAGCTCTACCATTCCATGTACGTTTTTTAAAGAACATCCCTCAAAATGAACAATTAGAAGACTAATATCGGTTAAAAAAAATTGTAAATGAATAATTGCAGACAAAGATTCTGTTGCATTTAAAAGCATAAAGAGACTATACTAACACACCCTTAACCAAATGGTGAAGAACAATTGCAATATTTACTTTAAGTCGTTGTTATATCTGGTGGAAAAATTTCTAAAGGAACAATCAATTTAAAAAAGGGCTTTTGAAAAGTAATAAAACAAACACAATAGAACATTAATCATTATTAAATAATTGTGAACAGAAGGGCCTACGATAAAAAAAATAAAACTCATAATTTATAGTTACCTCCTGGGTGATTGTGGAAAACTATACCATACTTCGATTTCAAAAAACCCGGGCGGCAAAACCAATTTAAACTTCTTTCGAATCAAGCTGAATTTTTTGTAAGTATGTTTCTTCTTCATCGACCTCACATTTTTTGAGTTCATCGAGACAAAAAAAAAAACAAATAAAAAAAATTATATTCCTCCTATAGCCTAATCTAATCTAATATAATATATAATATATATATATATATATAATTATATACTATATATTAATATAATAATTAATATATAATATATATATATATATATTATAATATATATATATATATATATATATATATATATATATATATTATATATATAACGGTGTAAAAAAGAGATTTTAACTACTAAACTCGTGTCCTTCTCTCTTCTCTCTCTCTTCTCTCTCTCTATATATATATTATATATTTATATCATTATACTATAATATTAATATATATATATATATATATATATATATATATATATATATATAACATTAATTAAACAAAATAATTATTTTTATATGAATTTTTGAGTTTATCTCCATAATTAAAGTTTTCTGTTTTACCTTACAATGGTTTTATGGGTACCTATTTGGTTTTTTTTTCTTTCAAATTCAGATATTAGGAATTTAAAATATATTAAATTATTTTATATCCGAAATGGTGATTAGACCGAATAAATGTTTTATTTTTAATTTTTTTTTTTTATAATAAATAAACGATGTATATTTATTAGATTTCCTAGGTAGGGAAAAAAGGGCCACTTGTAAAAAAAATTAAATTTCACGAGGTTGAGATGATCTGTCTTCGAATTTTCTCTCAGCTTTTTCGGAGAGGCATGAGCCTTACCATTATAACTGGTTAAAAAATAGCATTATTTAATGGCTGATTCTCCACTTGTTTTTGTTTAATTTTTAACCATTATCCTTCATTTGTAAATAATTGTTTAATTATTCTTTTCAGATACCTATTTTCCCAACAAAAAAAAAAAAAAAAAAAAAAAAAACAGAAAAAGTAAAAAAAAAAACAAAAAAAACCGAGGAACAAATAAATGGAACTATTAGAGTAGGTAAAAGACAGACCTTCTTGCCAGATACGAAACATGCTCTACATATAAGTCTCTGACTCAACAGTGCACAACGAGCACTAATGAAAAATCATTTAGTACATTGCGAAAGAGTAAAACCTGGCAGAGATCAACCATGTCCCAAAACTATCTCAGTGGACTTTGCCTGCTAAGTGTACACAGAAAAATTGTGCTAGAAATGTGGAAGAAGTATAGTAGGAAGGTTTATTTATCAAAGCTACCTACAGCGACAGAAAAAATTTAACGCATCCTGCATTCATTTTCCTAAATAAATGTAGCTAGCTCCATATTCTACAAAAAAAATAAAAAAATAATGAAACATTAAATAGTTATATATTTTAAGCTATACTATTTACTTAAATTAAAACATCTTTGCTCTTGATGCTTCTATTGTATTATATATTGTACTTCTTTCATACTCATCCAAGAATTGTCGTGTGTCTCTCCACTTTTACGTGATATGTGCAAATTAACATAACTCTGTTATCGAGATTCTGTCTACGTGATAATTGGTTGAACTATATAGAGCTCTTTTGTGTGTATATATTTATAACTATGATAGATTACCCCTGTAAGAAAAGCGAATAATAATTATATCTAATACTTAATCTTAATTAATTTATAAATGTTTTATGCACTATAATTAACATAATATATATATATATATATATAAATATATATATTATATATATATATATATATATATTATATATATATTATATATATAATATATATATATATATATATATATATATTAATATTATCATATAATTAAGGATGACAGTCAATTTAGGTAATATTTGTGGTGTGAAAGAAGGGCGTAAATGTACTAATTAAACGATGTGAGTTATGAATATGATAGATATTCAAATTATGAGTTTCCGGATTCATAATAAATATCGATAGTAAAAGGATCGAGAGTGAGTGAGTGATTTTTTAGCTGAGGTCGGATAATATCGATAGTGCGATATTGTAATAATTTCGTGTGTTAAATAATATCGGTGACTAGTAGTTTCGGTGTGTGGAATTATGCAGACCATGTTTGCTTGAAGATATCGAAACGAAAACCAACTTATTGAGTAAGCTTCAGTATATAAGTGAGAATGCCTGGAAGGGATCAAAATAGTGAGTTGGGCTAGAGTAGGCAAGAATGTAAAGGTTATCCATTTAAACTATTAGTAGTGTAATGGCTGGGGTTTTTATGAGTGAGGTGAGTAATTAGGTGATGATAGAGTAGTTTTCCACTCAGGGTGATATGTAATCACCTTAACTTTAAACTGAGATATACTCCTATAAGGAGTAGTCCCTCTGATCGTAAGTCCTCTAGTGGATAGCCTATCAGGTAGTATTGATTATATTATTTACTTGAATTTGTTCAGATATATCAGATTTCTTCACAGGGGGTATAATAGGAAACGTAGTAAAAGAAGGAGTGATATAGGCTATTCTTTATTCGACTTGCGTCATTAGTTCTTCTACTCACTACTTATTCTGTGTTCCGGTGATGTATAGATACGCGCCTCACCTCCCATCTGTGGAATAGGAGGTATTGTATATTATAATAATATATATATATATATATTATATTATATTATATATAATATAAATATTAATATATATAATTGTATTATAATTAATATATATAATATTATATATATATTTAATTATAATATTAATATATATATAGTAATATATATTAATTATAATATATATATATATATATTATTAAATATAATATATTATATAATATATATTTATATAGTATATAATATAGTATATATAGTGAATTATAATATATATTAAATATCTATATATTAATATCTCATACACGGCCTTCCCATAGAATTGTGAGTATAGGTAGGGGTAAAGCTCAAACATATGAACAGAGACAATTAGTACAATCTAGTAAGAAAAGTATGACCTATATAATCGATACTACATTAATGAAGATGTTTACTAATCCACCCCTACTCCACCTAACTATCCATATCCTTAACAGCGGGCCTCGCATAACACAGTTATTACGCTTTTTCTTAAATTCTCATATTACGAATTTACGACCGTGGTATTTCCTCATGTGTCGGGATTTAATATCCCCTGGCCAAGCCCACAACCTCAATGGCTCACTACAATATAAACCTCGTACATATCCACTACCTATTATACTCATCAGTCCTATCTCGTTATGACCAAAATTATTACCCTCAAATTCCTTCAGCTCAATTATTACTCTAATTCTAATAACTCATACTCTCAATCATACTTTTCATTGTGATCTCCTCACAGGTTTATAGCTTATCCTAATACAGTATACTCAACACTATACTAACTCAGCACAATACTATACATCTAAACTATTAAGATCATCTTATAACTATTAATACTTATTTATTATCCCACATACTCAATAAAACATGCAACTTTTAGTTTTCCTCTTTCAATTCTTAAATAATATTTACTACCTTTCGTCTAACTAATAGCTCACTATATACCACTCTCATTAATGAGTTCTTCATATTTATATCAATTCTCATACTCATAACATTACCAATAATAATGTAAACCATCTGATATAGACCGTCCTAACTATTATAATAGAATTCTTGATTAACTCATTCTTTCTACAACATGGTTCACTACTCACACATTATAACACCATGAGGTACAATATCCTCTATTGAGTAATATCCTTAAGTCGAGCACTCGATCTATAGTCCCTAGCATTCACTACATGTATTATAATATGATACATACACATATTTACTTCATACCTCATTTTTTTTTTACACTTCTCGCAATTAATCTATTCCTCATTCTTCATTACAACATATAGTCACTAAATCATATAAACTATCGATACTTGTTCCATTATTGACTCCAACGTGGAACATTCTCACAACTGTATAAATATACGATACTCGATTTATTATTATTAATATTATATATTATATATTATATTCACAATACGTAATCTGAGACGATCCATCCTTATATCACACTCATCAAAGTATATACTATCCTAAATTCATTTTCATACCTCTTACCTTTTAAGTAACTAACACTGCTATTAGACCTCTATATTACTCATGTTACCATATAGTTATATAGTATACTTATATTTACTAATATACATAGCGTTTCTTTCATTTCTTTATAACATACTAGGTATACATATATATTTAAATACATCTAGTTACTGTACATATTAAGCTATAGATAGTTAAAGTTTATATTTAACGCTTCTCATTAATTCATAATTATTACTATATATTATAGCCTAATACTACTAATATTATAGTTTATACTATCTTATTATAAAATATAACCACTAATATATCCTCACCCTATTGAATCTATCCTACTTAAAGTCTGTAATATTAGCTAATCATATACATCCGTAACCAATATTAAATAGACCCTTGAAAGACATAAACACAACCCTTAGCCTTCAACCTTATAACTACATAACTTATTTATTAAATGCTTCATTTATAATATAACATTAACTTATACTATATATATACTTTATAATATATTATATAATATTACCTATAATATATTATTAATATAATTATATATACAGAAGTATATATCTATTATATTACTATACTCAACACACACACCCAATAATATTCAAACAACTACCACAGAGCCTTCCCAATTAAACTCCTGTTATAGCCATATTATACTATTAATACGTATAATTATTTATAATATATGTAAATATATATATATGATATATATATAATATTATAATATTATATCATAACTAATATTTAATATAATATATATATATATATAATATATATATATATATATTAATATTTATATAATTATAATATATATATATATTATATATAATTAATTAATCATATATTATATAAAACCTATAGTAGTGTGATGTGTTGTAGTTGCTTTAAAGGACGATTCAGATTCACTGACGCTGTACATAATCCTGTGCGTGTCGTAGAGGTGAATTAAAAGGGCAATGGTAAATGGTTGGTGCTGTTCACAACCAATTATTCTTAGCTACCAGTGCTCTCGGATTCGGTGAATGTTTGCGCCAACTTATTACACAGTTTGGGTGAGTCTAATGCTTACATCTCATATTATAAATTATATTATATAATATATAAGTAATACTATACTTAGTATATAGTATATATATAGATACACCTTTACATATTATGTCATAAAGTATTTTAATACTATAATATATATATAGCTATATATATATATAATTATAATTACTCCAGCTATAGATAATATACTATAGCTGTATAGCAGTTAGTATGGTTAGTATCGATAGATATTATAATATATCATATATGTTCCAGGTTAGAGGGTGTGAGCTAGGAGGGATGTGGCCGGGAAGGGTGTTGGGGAGGAGGGCCTTTTCCTTTCATACTCTTCTCTCTCTACTTTAACTAATCTAGTTTTCGTACATGTAAATAAACCTATCCTATCTGTGGAGATATAAAGAGAGGGTATAAGAAGAATATATATATATAATACTATTTATATAGAATATAACAATGATATACATAATATATAATTATTAATATCTTATATTATATATATATATATATATATATATAATATATATTCAATATATATATATATAATATATTATATATATAAATATAATATATATATATATATATATGGTCACATCCCGAAAGAGGCAGGCGATGTAATAAAAACTTATAACGGTACAAGAAAATAAATATCATTTTATTAGTCCTTAAATTTTTACCGCAGAATTAAAAAAAATTAAAAAAATAACGCTTTTTAAAAAATTAAAATTGTTAAATTGATGAAAAAATTACAGTTTTTTTGTAAATCGAAGATGCGGCTTTCTCCCGAGTGAGACGGAAAGTTCCCCCAAATGCTGAATTTTTTCTTTTTTCACTAAAGAATATCCCACGGTAAAACAAGAACAATAAGAAGGAGAGTCGGGTTTCTCGCCTACCGGGGACGCCGGGGGACTTCGTCCCCCCTCTGTCCCTGCCGTCGGCTCGAACCCCTAAGAGGGATATAAAAAGAAAAAAATAATATTTTCCTCAATCGTTAAATAAAAAGCGACATTTGGCAACTTTTTTCTTCCCGGTTCTCCGAGACTGCACGCTTTCAACGGTCTTTCAAGTCCAAATCAAGGAGCCTGCACTTTTACTTATATTTAATATGGAGTTATTAATAAATATTAAGAATAAATAATTTTTTTTTTTATTTCTGCCGGATCATGCGTTCTAGAATAATAAATGAGATATTTTATTTTCAGTGTATATGTTGTTTTTAGTTACATGCATGCTGCTTTCGGGATGCTGGCCATAAATACTATATATAATATATATATATATATATATATATATATATAAATATTATTATAATATAATATATATTATATATATATATATATATATATATATATATCAATATATAATATATATTATCTATATATATATATATAAATATATATATATATATATATATATTAACTGAATGTATTTTCTTCATTCAAATAAAAATATGAACTGAACAAAAAATTATTTTTTCTACAAACCTTGTTAGTATCCATTGTAACAATTTTTATTTTAACTACCATCCTTGTTGCCACCTTTGCAATACAATTTTTTTTAAACTACAACAATTGTTGCCAGATACACGCCAAATAAGCTAAACTGGACGCAGACTGACATGAAGCTTAAAAGAAAAGTAAATTCACTCTTAGAAAAAATTCATTCATGGATTTAGTAATCCGTATATTATTGACATTTTATAACAATTATTTCGCGAAAAATTCACAAATGTTCTATTTGCTTGAGCAAGAGGCCCTGGGGGGGGGGGGATTGAAGACTTGTTTTCTAAATAATAATAATAATAATAATAATAATCAATATAACTCATAATAATAATAATATATATAATAATAATAATAATATAACCTTGGTAATACTTACAAAGAGGCCTGGAAGTAGGGCGAAGAAGGGATGCCCGAGGGCAAACTTAGCTTCTTCGGGTATTGGAGCATTCGGCGGATAATCCATTGTAACACCTTCCACATCCTTCAACAAGGGCGGAAATTCGCCTCCATTGATAACCTATAGTATAAAATACGATTAATAGTAAAATAATTGTATTTCAAGATTAAAACGCGCTGCTCACACACCAAACATACATACATGATACATACATATATACAGACAGAAGAACCGTTACTCTTACCTTTGTCTTCAATTTCCCGTCAACCTTCGACCGCAGGCCCTGTCTAATCTCTTCCGTTATTCCGTAAATGTTTGAGACATCTACCTGTATAAATAATTATAATCATTAATAACAATTATAATAATTATAATCTTAATAATATTAATACTATCATAAACAAAATTTAAAAAAATAATTATAAAGCTTCATATATTTAAGAAAATTCTATTAAAATATTGAATATTAATAATCATAAACTCCATAATTATCAATTATTATCATTATAATTACAAATAAATTATAGTTATCGTATGTATTTAAAAATATTTCATATTAAAAACAATCGCCATTATGTGTATATGTATCGTAAGTCCATTGTTATAATATAATTCATCAAGAAAATATATATTTAAATTAAGAATATATTTAGATAATTTTTAGGTATATTCATATATAGTATAACACTTTAGCCCATAACACCCTTCCCACAGAACATGCTACAACCGTGTATAAATAGTTATTGATTCTCGTACATATTTCATGTCAATTCATCATTACATCAACAAAACGTAATGGTAGGGTTGTAGTGCCGGTAATATTTAGAGCCAGCCCTAACTCTAATCAACCATTTTAATATTGCCAGCCTCCAACCCATACTCCGACTCCATTTTAAAATGATGTCACTCCGGCTCTCAATCACTTAATAAAAGTATCCTCTATCCATTACCCGAGTCTGAAGCTCGTCTCAACCCTAAACCTCAACAGCCCCGATAAATTGATCTTAAAATTTAATAATAAAAAATTCAAACAATGTTAAATGCACAGCACTGTAATAACTCATCTAACTTTAATGCAATTATCAAGCTGGCAGTAAGCACAAAGTAAAACTGCGGAATGAGAACTCCAGATCGAAAAATATTCCAGAATATTCGTAGTCTACACTACACGAACGTTACGATCAGAACATCGTTACGGTTTAACCATTGGTCCAGATTGGGATAACCGTAGTGAAGCATAGTAACAGTGAGTCGAGTTAGAAGTAACAAGTTTTAAGTGACGTGAGCTAGGTTTAAGAAATAATAAATAATACATTAATAATAATAATATAATAATAATAATAATAACTTAATAATATAATAATAATAATAATAATAATAATAATATAATAAAAATAATTAATGGGTCAAAAATGCTTTCAAAGCATCCAATTCTGAAGCTTTGAAGACCTTATTCAGATTTAAATCATTTTCTGAGCATATTTATTACACAAATATTTACTAAAATACACCCCATTTAAACTACATTTTAATACGCTTACTCCCATTTTCCTTTCGTTTAATTTTCCTTTTGAGACATCAATCCCGTTCGAAGAATGATAGAGTAATGTTGGGCGTAATATTCTGAACAATAATTTTGACCACGAATGAGGTTGCGGTTTTGAAATTTGTACTTGACAGAGACATTACATCAATTCTTTTAAACTTTATCTTTAAAAGAGCTGAAAATTTTATATACAAACTATTAATAATTAAAGCAAAAAATAGCTATTGAATATAAATATACATATGTATAAATACTATTAATTAATATAGTAAAAAGAACTTTTATGTCGTTCTTAGCATATATACTAGTAATATATTAACTAATAACTATATATACTATATATATTATAATATATATATATTATATATATATATATATACTATATATATATTATATTATATATGATATATAATATATATATCATAATATATATATATATTATATATATTATATATTATATAAATACTAACCTCGAAAACCAGAGCTGAATGGAAAATTCCAACAGGGAAACTGATGGCAAGCCATTCTAAGCAAAGTAGGTTTCGTTGTAATGAGCATCCAGAGTAATATAGTGTGATCACTTTCGTGATTAAGAAATGATCATGACCTCGATAATAATAATAATAATAATAATAATAATAATAATAATAATAATCAATAAATAAAATAATAATAATAATATATAATAGAAATAATAATAATAATACATAATAATATAATAATATAATACAGATCTACAGGGTAAAAAATATACTCATGCAGTTCATCTGGCAGAGGAGTAATTCTGTTGATAATTGCCACAACAAGGAAATCTGGTTAAACAAATTATGGGTAAAGTCTGGTGAAGGTTTTAATTTCTTTTTTACCCACTCAGAGCCAAGATCGCTGAAATAATATATATATAATAATATATATATATATATATAAAGTAGCTATATTATATATATATATTATAAATATATAATAAATATAATAATATATTATATATTATATAATTATATTTATATATATATATTTATTACATTATATATATAATATACGTACCAAGCTAAGATTATACTAGTATTTAAGGTCTTATGGTACTTACGTATGTGGCAGTTGAGACCATGATGGTTTGTACCGGTGCAATCGCAGTAGTAAGTATTGTTGGGCAAATTCACACATACGCCCTTATTTTCACAGGGAAACTCACAACATGGGTTGTATTCTGGAATAATAAATAATAATAATAATAATAATAATAATAATAATAATAATAATATATAATAATAATAATAATAATATCCTATGACCTTAATTCTATCATTATTATATTATTAATTATTATTATTATTATTATTATTATTATTATTATTATTATTATTATTATTATTATTATTATTATTATTATTATTAGAAAGTTTCTCCTATTAAATTATTGGTATCGATCACGCCCACTGCACTTCAAAAATTTTCTATAACAAAAAATCTCAAACGTGGGAATAATAATAATAATAATAATAATAATAATAATAATAATAAATAATAAATAATATAATATAATAATAATAATATAATAATAATAATAATAATAATAATAATAATAATAATAATATTTAAGATAACATTGGTCTACAATTGCTTCATATAATAATTCCTAAATTGACCTTGAAATACACCTAAAAATATGTAAAATTTAGTACTACCACAACTATTACTTCTACAACCATTACTACTAATACTAGAGTTGTAATTAAAAAAAAAACGTTTATAATTATTTTTACAAAATAGTATATTATTTTACTATTTTATATTGTTCATTATTATTTAGTCTTGAAATGGTTGTGATGGTATGTATAATGGTTGTGATGGTATAATTGTTATGTCTAAATAACTGAATTAATGAGGTACGCATGTAATGTAGCTTGTACAGAGACAGTAAGTTTTTATATTATATTTATATATATAATAAGATATTTATTATATTGAGTGTCACTATTAGTATAATATATATTACTATATATATAATAAGTATATATAAGTATTATATAATATATATATATTATACTATATATATATTTATAAATATATATATATATATATATATATATATATATATATATATAATATATATATATATATATTATAGAATTCGTGTTAAGCAAATACGCATGTTTATATATGTATATATAAAATCCTTATATTTCATTTTTTATTGAGATTATTGGTTTTGAACAGGGATGGCACGGAAAAAATCAATTATATAAAATCAATATCTGATTTTTTTCACTTAATTTTTTTTATCAAAAATCATGATTTTTTGCTTTTTATATATATATTTTTAATTTTATTTTGTTATATTTAAATAATGTTTTCAATCAACATAAAAATATAAAATAATATTATATCGAGGCTATTCTATTCCAAATTTCAACACTAATGCAACAAAGGATCATGTTTCAAAACAGGTTTCTTTTATCTTCTCGAGTAACATTTAATCAATATTCACAAAATAATATCAGGTGTTACTATTAGTATTAAATCGATCCCTTTACTTCACCATTAAAATGTCCTCCGATTCTAAAATATCGATAATATTCTATATATAATTGATTTCAAGTTTTTTAATATATTTTTTTCAATTTTGAATAAACTATTGGCATTGTAACCCGTTGTCGTAATACTCCTTTAGTGTTGCGGTTTCAATTGTGTCATAGAGACATAGACTATAAGTTCCATTATTTTAAAAATTTTTAAATTTACATAGCATTGAATAAAATCCCTTCCAAAAATAAATACTCACATCGAACTTTAAAAAAACAAAAAAGTTTGTATCAATTTAATTTCTCGTTAACCAAAGAATTGATTAATCAGTATGAAAAAAACAATCAAAATTTTGATTTTTTTTTTTCTTTTGCCTCAATAAAAAAGATCACAAAATCACAAAAACCCTGTTTTGAACACACCTGCCCTTCTGGAGAGAGAGTAATCTTCAGAAGTTCAAACGGCGTTTCCTTTAAGCTTATCGTGGTTGGGTGGTAACACACCTGCTTTACCATCAGGAGGGTGTGGTTCAAACCCATCACTCTCAATATAATAGTGCAAAAAGGGGGGTTTATTATAGTATATACATAGTATATATAATAATATTTTATATATATATATATATTATATATATAATATATATATATATTATATATTATTACTATAATATATATATATATATATAATATATATATTATATATCATATATATATATAATATATATAATATATTATAATTATATAATATATATAATATATTAATTATTACACACACAGTCAAAAAAAGTTGTTTATTGCAAGCATTTAAATTAAAATTTCTTCATGTTATTGGTATAGAATTTCACGAATTTTTTTAATTTTTTAAACAAAGGAAACAAAGATTAGGCCTACCAAATTAAGCAAATGATAAATTTTTTGTAAACACTTATAAATAGTAAAAAAAAAGAATAAAAAATTTTATAACGTTAAAAAAAAAAGCGAGGTCCGTTTTATGTACTTATATATTAAAACTCACTACTACTAAACCTTCTTGGTCAGACGAGACGACATATCGATTAGTCGACGGGGGAACCTACGTATTTTGCGTAATAAAAACTGCAATCAACACACACAAAATTCCAAACCGGTACTTTTCGTTATTAAAAACTGAAAAAAAATAATTTAATATAGTATTAATATATATATACATCATATAATATAATTATATATATATATATATCATATATATATATAGTATATATATATATTATATATATATATTTATATAATATATATATATAATATATAATATGATAATATATATATATATATATAAATATATATATATATACTTATATATTATTATTATCAGGAATGGACCACGATTGCTAAATTTTTCCTACTTACTCCCATCAGAATAATAATTTTCCTAATAATAATAATAATAATAATAATAATAATAATAAGTAATAATAACAATAATAATATAAATGTATTCAATTTAATATTATACATTACAGTGTAATGTATTTGGTGCACGCGGCGAGCGAGCTGGTTTTATACGTGTTATGGTCTGCAGAAGAGGATCAACCAAGCCTTGGTAAAATGAAGGTCAGGTGACCAGCGAAGGGCTCTAAGGTCAAGGGTCTTGTAGGTAAATTCACGTGATTTATTATTAATTATTATTATTATATTATTTAATATATTATTATTCATTAATTATTATATATTATTAAATATGATTATTATTGGAACTAGATGATTGTATAATAGCTGTTGCTAACTGAAGTTCTGAAAATTCTGGCCTGGTTCGTAATAACCCCCCACCCCCCACCTTCGATATTTTAATCGATAATAATATAGGGAATTATTGAACGAATGGACTAATTTTAATGCGGATAGATAATATCGATCGAATTGTTAATCTGATAGAAAGATATTAAATCATTATCGAGACTTTTTTTTTTATAATTTTTATTATAGGTTGTGTAGGAATAAAATTTTAATTTTAGATTATTTTAAGATTTTAATTTAAAAAATTATGATATGAAATTTAAAAATAATTAAAAAAATATATAGATGGTAAAGTTACTTCACATTTTATCAAAGAATTAGACAAAAAAAATCGATAATGTTTAAATTTTATCTATAAAAATATCAATATTGTTATCGATTAAAATATCGAAGGGGGGGGGGGGGTTATTACGATCCAGGCCCGAAAATTCTTCCGAGTATTTAGACTATAAAAATCGACATCAGATTATATCGATATTTAGGGGTTTCACATAATATATAGTGATGCGAGGTGATAGGGAGTCATTGATGGATAATCGATGATATCCCGAGAAACATCGATACCACTTACGATATCTATTTCCAATATGTCATTGTTTATTTCCGATATATCGATATTATTTCGTTGACCAATGTGGTGCTATCAAAGACTGTGTTCCAACCCAAGTCGTCAACTCAGGTATGTGCTTGAATTTTGAGGAAGCCCAAATTTTATTAAAATTTTTAAACAAACCAGTAAAAAACTCGATACTCTGCAAATTTCATCCCCACACCCCACTCCCCCCCCAAAAAAAAGATTCCTGCGTAAGTAATTAAAAACAAAAACAAAAAACCACACGCACAAACAGTTTGCACAATTTCCAAACACAGTCACTAACTCTTTATAAGGCAAATAATGGATTTTTTTTTTTTATATTTTTTTACATAAAACCACTTGGTAATTACAGGTAAACAAAGCCCTAATAAAGAATGAAATATTTAACAAAAAAAAAATAAGCACAAATATTACGTATTAAAATGTGTCCTTCAAAAATAACCCCTGCTATTAACTGTCCCACGGAATTATGGTTTATATATATATATTATATATATAATATATTAATATATATTATTATATATTATATATATATATATATTATATATATAATATATATATATTATATATATTATATATAATATATATATATATAATATATATATATATAATAATATATATATATATATATATATATTATATAATAATATATATATATATATATAATATATATTATTATTAATAATTATTAAATTATTATTTAAATTATTATCTATTCATTATTAATTATTCAATTTGCAATTATTACATTTGTAAATTCTAATTATTTTCCATTAAACATCTGAGAACTTGCAAACTTCAAAAAAATATCCGAATAAAAACCTGTTTAGGAAAAAAAATATATATATAAACTAAACGTGCCCAAATCCAAGCTAACAAATTCTATAAACAGGTTTCAATCATAATTATTATTATACAATCAAGGCCTTCTTTCTATTCAGCTATTTTTGTAACAGTTACCAACCCACTTGAGGAAATATTATTACCAACCTATCGAAAAAATAATATAGAATATTACGAGTCTCATTTAATAGTAGCGTTGCTGAATACCAATCGGATAGCTTATTTAAGAGAAAAATACAGTAACAGATTATGAATGAGTATTAATAACGAATATGTTTCACCAAAAATGAATAAATGTTAATTGTAAATTATTCAATTTCGGAGATTGAAGTCTGCGTCTTTAAGCATTGAAGACTCAAATGCATGGCACGTGAACATATCTGCACAGGGGGTTAATTAGTTACAATAATTTACGTTCAGTGTGTAACATACGGTGAGTAACTATGGACGAACCAAAGTTATGTTATGCGGTGACTATATAACCGGAATTGTCAAAATTGCATGAAAAAAAAGTATTTTAACGGCCGAGTTGTACTAAACCTAACAAAGTTTAGCACAACGAAAGCTGTAATTTTTTATGGTCAGGGTGTCACTCTATGATATTGTCTAAAAGTTTAATTAATTACCGTACTATTAAATCCTACAAACTCAAAAAGCCCTTTTAATACTTTTTCAAGAAATTAATTTCGCTGCTAAATGCAAAACCGACGACGTTTGAGAAGCGGAAACTTCTGCTATTGTGTCGGGCAAAGGGGCGTAGGGTAAGAGTTGGGGTAAAGTTGAATCTTTCGTCTGAGCTTTTTTTTCGAAAAAAAAAACACTTTTTAGGGCTGGAAAAATACTTTATCAAGAAGATGATGAACAAATTTTAAATAGTTCAGAAACCCTTCAGTTTTCGTGGATCCCGAGGAGCCGAAGCCGAACGATATTCAGTCGAATCCGGAGCTACCCGGCAGCCGGAACCCGGAGCTCGGAGCCTGGGTTGAATTTTTTTTAAAAATTTTTAGCGCCGTAGAAAATTGAATATGCCAGGAAGACCGCCGTACTGAAAATTCAAATAGCTCAGAAACCTAGCCAGATCCGAAAAGCTGGGTCAGGAGCCGAGCCGGAGCCGCAGCCGACAGCCGCGCACAGCCGGGTTTTGATTTTCTTAAAAAAAGAAATATAAGGTTCATGACATATTAAATAAGGTTTTTAGACTACCTGGTTGATGAGGGTTTTTTGGAAGAAATGTCTCGTCCTTGCAGAAATTGCAACCCCCAATACGGTTAATGTTAGACATGCCAACACCATCAAAATTTCCATATATGGTATTAAAACGATTAAAATTTTGATACTTAATCTAGGTAAAATAGTTATGAACATTTTTATGTTGCAATATTAAGACAAATATAGGCTATCATTTTGGAAACATTTGAATATGGGCATAGAACAGATCTTTAAACGTGAGTTATTGATTGATCCTGTTACAAACATAAAGATGAAATAGTAGGAATGAAAAATTTTTAATTCTTAAGTATGCCACAGTAAATCTTTCTCTCTAATCGTCTCTATTATAAGTCACAATTCACCCAAAGGAACGCAATTATAGTTACTGTTATTCTTTAAAAAGTACTTATCTGAAAATATACAAGTTATTTTGAAACCCATATTAACTGAAAAATTCCTGATGATATTAAGACATGTGAAATTTTTTGTAAAGAATTTTTGAAATATAACACTTTAAAAATACATTATGACGCACAGCAATAATAGGTAAGGACGGTCAGCAACGGCTGACGAGAACACCGCCTTATACCTGAAAAATTCTTGATTTGATGAACTAGCCATTACCTATTCATCATGTGCATATTAAGGACTCCTATAGCCCTTAAGCCACTACAGATTCCTCATATTGAAACCATCAAAACTGGTCTATCGATCATTCATAATTTTTACCAAGAAGGTGTCGAGCACAAATTTCCCTGCTTTTCGCCTGTGTCGTTTAGAAGAGTAACAACAGGATATCTAAACAGATTTAAGGGCTAAACAAAAGAGCAGAGATCGAGACGTATGACTTCCTCCTACAGGACTGCCATCCTGTTCATTAAAAAGAGCGCAAAGGTTTACACGTTGGACTAAACACACAGCGTACTACACTCCCATTGATCTCAGAACAGTGAAAATATCTTACTATAACTTATAATACTTGGAAAACTAATAGCATAAATGTTTTTCCCATGATGTTTCTTATCACCGATTTTGTTCTCCAAAGTCATCGATAGTCTCACCAGGACCTTAAAAACACTTCAGTCAACATGAATGATGTCCCTATTCACACACGACAGGAAGAGTAACACAGGAGGCGAAAGAGTAGTCATGTACCAATATTTGAACATCTACGATTCTGTTCTATATCTACTAGACTCCTGACAAGAAATCATCTATTGAATACGATTAAACTGAGAGATAAAACACCAATAGACAATATAGGCACAGAGATGAAAGAAATACTAGACATCCCAAAATCGAAAACCATTAGAGATTTAAGAGGTTTTCTTGGAAAAATTGGCTTCTACCGCTCATCTATAGTCTGTTTTTCAGATGTGATAGCCCCACTCAATATCTTCCTGAGGGGAAAACCTTATGCAAGAAGACGAATACCATGGAACCCAGCTGCAGATAAAGCTTTTGAAGATGCTAAAAATGCAATAAAATATCCAACAACCCTTGCTTACCCAAGCGCTTCAAGCCCTTTTAAACTCATCATACACACGACTGACGTGGCTGCGGCAGGGGTGATAATGACAGATGACGCAGAAGATCGGCCGATCGCTTTTTACAGTACGATATTAGCGCCTATTGAAAAGAAATATGACAAAGCTAACAAACTACTAGTCTATTTAACCAAAATATTAAACAATTATGGATGTTTACTCTCTGGAAGAGGATTAACAATTCATACCCAGTCTCGCGAATAATTGCAAAAATATAAAAGGATAAATGATTGCAAAAATTACAATATACGGGATAAGAAGTTTGAACCTGTTGAGCCCATACAAAGTAACATGGAAATTGATCAATAAAAAGGTCAATCCTTTGTCGGAATACCTTCTAATCAACAAAATTAATAACTATGATGATGATTGCAGTGAAAATAATGAAACGATAACGAACTCCGAAAAGAGGCGGAGCTTTATTCTCAACATTTTAAAAGGAGCGCTGTGATTGGCTCATCGACGAGTGAAGCAGACAATCAGAACGAAGTACCAAACAATACAACTATGAATGAAAATTTTGGCCCTTTAAATAAATACTATTACGAACCGCCGTCGCCTACTCTAAAAGGGTGGAATACTAGACCCATAAATGAAATTCCCACACGTGCCGAAGTTGTAAATTCCACTGAAAACCAAACAAAGGGTCCTTTAAAAAGCCACGAAACGCATACCAAAAATATTTCGCATGCCACGCGTGAGAAAATCGAGAATTTTGAAAAACAGAAAATAACTGTAGACGATCGGATATAAATAGAAAATGAGAAGTTAAAGAAATTGAAAGATGATATAGGAAAAAAAATGTAGATAAACTAAATTATGATTTAATTGAAATAAAAAGGGTAAATTTAATACAAGGCTGCAGTGAAGCTTATGTGGAAATAATAAAAAGATTTCGCAAGGAAAAAGAACATCAAGTCTATACTAAAATGTTTTTTGACAATGAGAGAATCGTATATAAGTAATATTGTTTCACTTCCAAACTCTACTGTAGCACACTACTATGTCTAAGGTAGTATATGTGATGGAAAGTCTCGAACAAGAAAGAGTACTCAGGCATGACTACTCTCACATTACACAGTGTTGGACATGCAGCAGATTTTCATGTTCAATAGCATGATAGCTGTCCTCACCCTACGTATTCCCTTGATATTTAGCTCCCTGTCATGATAATTAATTGTGCTGAAGGGGAGAGCTAAACAAAAGTTCACGGAAAGGAAAAAAAATAATAGTTGAGTTTGTTTGCTGCTCCTGGCCACTGTGAATGAGGTTTTCTTCTATCGGCCAAGATCATAACCGTTGAAAATCCAATCCGAACAGTTAGTAAATTCAATGAAATTTTTACCTTCATTTGTCCAAATGACTAAGTAGATTCTAAAATTTCTAAAAAGAACACAAAAATCGTGTCGAGTTATCACGCATCCAAACTTATAAGTTATTTATTAACTAAAATTTGTACATTTTAATAGTGTATAATCAAAAGGAAAAAATTTCCACATTCGTTTGTTTTTGCTTCGAACCGACAATATATTGTAAAAGAAATCACAATTACAAGTTACAATTTCTTAAGACTTGAAAATAGGTACATTACAGAGCTTGGGAATAGAGACACCAAACAGTTGTTAGACTATCAAGATAGTTACCACTTTGTATTTAAGTTCAAACCATCCGTCTCAGCAACCTTTATCTCTCGAGTAGGATCAGGAAAATGCCAGTAAAGCTAGAATGGGCAGGATTATAAACTTAACTTCCTGGGAAGGATCCTCATAAAGCTAATTAAATGTCCCAGACGGAACCAAATGTCCCTTATGACATACAAATATATTGACAAAGCTCTGCGAGGTTAATGGCTAAAGCCTTCGCAGAAACGAACCAGAATCACTGCCGCACTTAATCAGAAGTATTAATTATCTCCCAGATTAGAACTGAAAAGAAATGCAAAACTATCTATTGGTAAAAAGAAACCAACAGATTACTAAACTGTCGGGGAAGCTTCCGACCACAAGTATTCAACCCATCGCCTACCAGAGTTGTCAAATCCTACTTCCAGTAATGCCCACATAATAAAAAGAAACAAGTGTGATAGGTGAAGTGATGAAAACCTAAAGCAAAATAAAATATTTTTACAGTTAGCTCACCTTCCTCCTGAGTAACAAAGAAACTCCAGAGTGACATAAAGTAGAAACAAATGAGGAAAAATAAAGTCTGATTGACAAAAATAAATATCTACCTAGAAAATGAAATGAAAGAGTAAATAAGAAACGAATTGCAGAAATAAAAATATCGGTCATCGGAGAGACATAAAACATTTGTTAACAGTGTGTTATCGATTTACATATTTATCACTTCTTTCCCCAATGTCCTTGGAGGCACACAGGAGTCATGCCAGCCTTTACTCATTTCCACTGCGCCCTAATTCCTATTAAATATCTACTGCATAAATCGATGAAGCGTCATGATGAGAACCGACAATGACTGTCGAAAACATATCAACCACAGGGACGTCAGCCCCCTGTTTCATGAGGCGAGTCATTCCCTTCTTAAGGACTCCAGAACTGGCCACCATACATGCTGCCATATGAGCATAACATCGACAGGCAAGGTTTCTATCATAGGTTTCATATTTCAACGGAATAGTGATGGATATGTTTGAAAACATCTAGATAGCCAGCCACAACCACCCTACATGCATAGGATATGCGATAATTTGGGGCAAGGATATGATATAGAATATGAATATAATATAATATTTATCTATAATATAAAGTATAATAAATATATAATATATATAATATATATATATATATTAATAATATATTATATATATCAATATATATATTAATTATATATAATATATCATTATATTATATAATAATATACAACCTATATATACTAATATATATATATACATATAATATATACTTTTTAAAATATAATATAATATATTATAAATATATATATAATATATGTATATATATATATATATAATACTATATATATAGTATAATTATATATATATAAATATATATATATATATATATAATACTAACTATATAATATATATATATAATAGTATATGATATAATTATATATATATATATGATATTTATAATATTATATAAATTATATATCTATATTATATATATAAATAATATAAGTATATAATTAAATAATATATATTATTGATATATATATATATAAAATATTAGAAAATAAATTTTCATTTTTATTACCGTCTAAAACAATCGAAAGGAAAATGTCATTCCTTCCAAGATGATTATCTGATTATATTGTTGTCTTTAACCAACAACTAACATTTCATTTTTTAAGGAATTACATCGAAATATCGACAATAAAAAAAATATTAAGAGACAGAATATATATCTTGTCTGTTGTTCAAATATTTATTAGCTTGTGTTGTGGTGTTGGTATGTTGTTTCAGTTGTGCCATCCTGTATTCATCTAGTGTTGAGCTATTATTAACAATGTTACTTGATCGTTTATATTGAAATGCTGATGTTGGTCTTGTTGCTAAAAGCTTTTCGAGCTAAAATGTGAGAATCTTGCTACAAAAGAATAGATATATTATCGGCAAGTGTCCTTCACCTCAACGATCCAAATATTGAAATGAATCTTTTGACGCAACTATACAGCCCTTTAATACATATTAAGAAATAGTAATTAAAATCCTATTACCTTTAAATTTATAAACGAAAATAAATTTTACATACAATTAACTGAGGTGTCTAAATAAAATTATTACCACACTAAAATTTCATAAATTATTTTATTGTCAAAAACAATTGAAAGATCTTGAAAATTAAAAGATTTTATGGTCGTTTTTGTGGAAATCAAAAAATGGAAATAATCCTCTATCATAGTTTGAATTGTGAAAAAAAGGAACGATTTTTTTTTTTACATAAACTTAACAGATACCATTATGAGGTTTCCAAAACATTTTCTGTTTATATTTAAATAGGTTTATGATAACTAAAACCCTATGTCCTAATTAATAACTAAAATTATAATATGTAATAAGGTATAATTATAATAATCTATCTTAACAATAATAATTTCTATAATATTATATGAGTAATATCTATATATAATATATATATATATAAAAATATAATATTATAGTATTATATCATATATTAGAGAGAGAGAGATGAAAAGAAGAGAGAGAATTAGGTACCTTTTTCTTAACACTTTGTGTGTGTTTATTTGGAGCTGATTCTGTAATGAGGTATGAATTTCGTCAATTGGTTTTACAAATGCTACTAACATAATTAGTTAGTCTGTTAGGTTATTTGCGTTTTGTATTTAGGTTAATTTTGTTAGTTAGTAGGTTGGTATAGTTCAGCACTTTTATTTATTTATTTTTGATCAGTTTAGATTAGTTTAGATTAGTTAAGTAGGTTAGCATGAGAATGTTAAACAAACACATGCACGCGTGCGCGGTGTACATTATATGATCCCTGAGCTTAGTTTCTGTGCGTGATAGGAGACTTTATGTTTGTTATGGTTAGGTCAGGTAGGTTATCTTACGGTGATTCTTAAGGTCAGGTTAGGTTCAGGATCTTAGGTTAAGTTATTAGGTTACGTTGTAGTTTAGTTAGATTGGATCAAAATTTTGCAAAAATATTCAGAATTTAGATTAATAAATATATATAAATATATATAATATATTATATATATATAATATATTAGTATATATTATATATATATATTAATTTATTATATAAATATATATATTATTAAATATAATATATATATATATATATAGATAATATATAATATTAATATCTATATTATTATGTGTTGTAACAGTATATATAATATGTATATGAAAGCTAGCGTTGAAGACGAGAAGTGAGGTGTGTATTGTGTGTGGTGTGTGTAGATTCATATGAGTGACTTTAACTGTAATAATGGTGTGTGTCTTGTAGTAAAAGCTATATTAAAAAATTTTATTTTTACATGATGAGAATCGTTTATCTGATATATACATATATTTTCTATTATATATGAAAACTGTATAAAACAATTTGAATTCATATTACTTACGTATCTCCTAATAATTATCGCATATATATTTTAAGACTATCATAAATTTCAATTCCAATTTGCAAAAAAATATATATCGAGAGAAATCAATACACAATTTTACTAACGATCTAACAAAGGAATATATATATAGTCTAAACTATTATTTTTATATTTAGTTCATAATTACCTATATAAATAATTTTAGTTCGGTATCAATAAGTTTAAATAATTCCTTAGGTATGTACTTAAAATTAACATATTATAACTCCCATATTTCATAGACAATATAAGATACATCCATTAAATAATAGAATCTTAATAGGATATATCATATACCTCAAATTTTCTGTACTTACAATAATATCTAGACCCGTTTTATTGAATTATTTATAAAGCCAGATGGAATCGGAAAGTAATAAGAAATAAGCGCTTCAGGAGGAATTACCTAGCATGAAAGACAGTAGGAAGATGAGAAGGTAATTCCTAAAAAAAGACTTATTATTGAAAAGATAGACTAATATTTATTAATTTGATTCTCTATGTCTATTTATCTCTTGTGCAACAGCTCCGGCCATAGAACAATTAATTCTTAACAGTTCCGAATATACATGTTGGAACAAGAAAATTTGAAGTAGCCATTTATGAATTTAAAATTGCAAAATTTAAAATATTCAAATTGTATTTTCATTGTAAAATCCTAATATGAGGACACGATTTATTTTCGACAACATTCTTTTTAATAAAAATATTTAAAGCAAATAAAAGTTAACAAATAAAAAAAAATAACATCAAAATAGTAGAAAGTCACTGCTTAAAGATGCAAGCTGCGTTTCTAAAAGTAGTCGCTATCATAAGAAGAATCTCTTTGCCTGTGACAAGAGACTGAAAAATCCCCTTCTTTCAATTTCTCATTTTCATGGAATGTGGTTATATTTTTGCAAATATTCGGCACAAACTTCTTTACCTTCGATAATGGTTAGAACTACATCTATTAAAATATGATAAATAATATTATATATATATATATAATATATATTAAATATATATTATATTGATAATATATATATATATATATAAATTATATATATTATAATATAATATATATATAAATATATATATGTAATGTGAGCTTAAGACGCTAGAAGAAAAGAATATTGAAAGACTACATTAGGGTTTAACTTTACAACAAATCAAAAGGAGACAAAATCAAAACATTTGAGGATAGTAAATATCCTTGGTCATAACTTAAATTAAAGGCATAAGCATCGTCTGATTAACTTTTCAGCAGCATCAGTATATTTGAAGCTAAAAAAATAAAATGTAAGAATTAAAAATTCTCAAAAAATTAATAAATATATAAGATCAAGAAGTTTTTGGACTAAATTTTTAAAAGGTAAGAATTATATATTGTTCATGATGAGATCTATTTGAAATGTCGTTTGTGGTATATTAAAAATTGCGCACTATGAAAAGCAATATGAAAAGTTACACCTGAGAAAAGTAAATATGTGAGCTCAGGGTGAATCTTCTTACGGTGTAAGTTTCTCTTGGTCACGCTAATTTACAAGTAATTTCAGTGGTTGAAATACTGAATGAATCAAGAAAGCCTGATAGTAGTAAACTGTTGCTCGTCTCTCATAATCGTCAATCCCTGGCTAATGTTCGTTATTCTCTAATTGTTGAACTCGGTCATTGTGGTAGCCTGATGCATAGGGCTCTTGTCATTATGCGTCGTATAGTCTGATCATGGGCGCAATTGGGTTATATCATTGGAGTCAATATTAGTTGGAAATTACGCGTGATGATAAATCGGTTCAGTCGCATCTATCTCAATGCTATGATTCTGTGACAATCAGTCGCAGGAGGATGCTTAAAAGATCAACAGAGCATAGGTAGTTGTTTTTGAGTATTAGGTTTAAATAATCTTAGAAGAGTGTATTAGAAGAGAAAAAAAGTGTTATATCTGTGTAATGAATTTGTGCAGTATCATCAAAAAATAGTACTAAGGAATGCAATGATGTACAGATTTGTCTTATATAAGCTAATCAGTGGTCGAAGAGAAGATATTGATGTTCTTCCAAAAGTCCCAAGATAGTTTTTTATGAGCCTTTTACGAAACGGACTGGAATTCATATATAAAAGGAATTAGTAGTAGATAGTATTTAATGAAGGGTGGAGGAAATAAGATCATAATTACAGATTGAAGAATGAGGGGAAAATTTATATCGGCTCTAAGATAAGAGATGAAGGGATATAATGAGGTTTCCCCCCAAAATTTTAAAATTTTGAGATGTATAGTAGAGTCGAACGGAAATACATTGTATATGAATTTGGTTTTTGCACATAGGTTATCCTGTAGAGACGAGAAGTTATATCATTTGTTGGTAGAAATTTGAGACCTAATATTAAATATGGTGTCAATGAACTAAATGCGGAAGGAATGTGACTGAAGTCCAAACGGTGAAATTATTTTTGAATATATGGTTATAAATGATATTAAGTATTCATGTATAGCGTTAGGGTGCAAAAGGGACTAGGCAGCATAAAACGTCGACAAAACATTTCACTCCTAAAACCAATATATGTATTGAGAAAGAAGATAGAAGGTAAATATCATCGGTATGAAAGAATTGAATATAAGAATTCTAATGAAATTAATAATAATAAAGTATAGCTATATAGATCGAGCTTTATACGAATGTACATTGGTTGTTCTTTTATGCTTATATAAAATTTATTAAATGGACAATAATAATTAATTCTTCTATCACTTTTTCCTCATATTTTAATTGAGGAAAAGAGACAGGCAAGCAGTAACTAATATAATGCATTTGGTATTATTTGACTATTTTGGTAAAGGGTACCAAGAGAAGTTGAAGATGAATAACAAACATGAAGCTAAGCGGTATGTGTGTTTGTTAGACTTTAAATACCAGCCAAGTAATGAAACATTCATCATCTCGTTGTTCAGATAAATTGAGTGATATAAAGAACTTATTGCCTAAAAAGTATAGCGCGCTTGAGAGGAAATGTTCAATCATTATTAATATAGCGTATTAGATATTGAGTCCAAACAATGATAAATTATAGGTCTATAAGAGAGGTCAGTGTTATAGAGTTATGTTGAATACCAATAGAATGTGAGTAAGTTTAGGTATAAAGATGATTTATAGTTCTAGTATAGAAAAGGCATAGTCTAAGGAGAATTGAATTTAAGTTTCATATTAAGGGATTGTCTATCTCAAAGTACGTTCTATCTTAATTAAGAATAAGTTTGTTGGTCTAGTTAAAAGTAAAGTAACTATTAGGATATGTATTCTTTTATAAGCAATTACAATGTTAGGCATAATTACTAGCGTGTTTAATATATATAATTTATTAGGTTTGTAAAATGAAAGTGCAGAGCACACAAAACCAAATTATCCCTATATAATAGGTAAAGTAATAAGGAATTATTAGACTAGTTAAAAGACCTTTTATAATTAAAATAGAGGCTTGTTGAATATGATACTTAATTACCAGAATGGTCACAAATCGTAAAAAATCTATATGAGTGGATTAACTTAGATTTGTTCTAGGGAAACGCTAAAATCTTAACCAAGTAAAGAATTTGCTCATCTTTTGATTACAAATATTATCGATGGATATTAATTAGTTGGTCAGTAAAATATGAGACCCAATTTACTAATTTAAATATAAATTTATTAATTAAATTTCGAAACCAACTCCTTTTATCTTTAGTAGCATGTTCCATCTATGTTTATACATAGCTTATATAGTATATTATAAAATTTCTGGTCATTTGGTATATGATCTAATTTCTTCAAAATAAAATAAAAGATAGTACTTATATTATTAATATTAAATAATACTAATTATAATTTGATGATTATATTTTATCTAAATTATCCTTATATTATTCAAATGAAGTAAATTCTATTCAAAATATCCTTGCATACATTAATATAAAAATTTTTAATCACTTTATATTATTGATCAACACTGTTTATTAAAGTAACAATACTTCCATCGTTAAATATAATATAAAATTATATATTATAACTCTAAAACAGAAAATATTAAATTTTCATAAATAACTTTCTATGTAGTATATAACCAGTATAGTTCCCGTACATATAGGTCTATATTATATATACTACATAATAAAAAGATACTATATATATAGCAGAAATTCTATCAATAAACTACATTATTACCATAATTAATTATAGTTATATACCCCCCCTAAAAATATATGCTTTACTAAAAACAAAATATTAGGATTTCACATTATATGATTAATAATATAAGAAAAAAAACAAGCTCTCTTCTTATTTATATACCCGCCTTTGGATTTAAATTATATATCATTTATATCATCTAATGTATACTACAATATATCAAGATCAGTTATATATATATATTGAATTATTAATATATATATATAATAGTTATACATAAATATATATAGATAATTAAACTATATACAATATATATATAAAGTCCTTTTTATTGATTATAATATATACAACGCCTATATAGGCCCCTCATGTATATCAGTTTCGGCTCTCGAGCATCTAGAGTGGAACAACGGGACTTCAGTTCCCCCTCATGCACCCCCTCGCTTCAGACCCGTAAAAATGATTAAATATTCCAGTTAAGGCTTCTAGAGCTCAAGGGGGATACAGAGGATAGTAAGACCCCCCGTACGGCCACCTAATCTCCGTAGCAGACCAGAAACTATATATCTATCACTGAATCTACCTATAGGGTTCGTAGTTTAAATCATAAACGATGACTTAGATACAATATATATATATATAATAATTATATTATATATATATCAAATTATAAATATATATAGTATAGATATATATAACTATAATTAATATTACATATAATATTATATATAATTTAATATATTAGTACATACATTTTATATCGTATTTAAATATGAGCTGCTTCAAATCTTTCATACTGCATATTCTAGTTTTAGATCATTTTTACTGGAGTATATCATGGCCAAGCTAACCACAAATGAGTGCGGCAAAACCATAATCAAAACTTCTAAGAACAAGTTTATTTAGACAGAAAAGTTACAAAAAATTTTATCACACTAGAACTTTTTATTAATATGGTAATAAAAAATCGTTAATATAGCATGTTACTGAAAATAATTTTTTCCAAACCAAAATCCACATATAAATCAATAGATATAATAATATTAATAATATCAGCCTCCCTCAATACTTAATATATCTACCATAGCTTAATCCAGTATTATATCGATAATATTTAAAAACCTGCATTAGTAAGAAAATAATATAAACATATAGGAATCCATACTATTATACAATCAGCAAATATAAAAATGGTTAAATTCAAAATAATACTAATTTCCACAGCCTAGAATTTCAGCCCCAAAATAAAAAAAAAATCAACAAAGGACAAAAAAAGCTAATTCTGTCCTTTTCAAGTCGTCCAGCAAAGATCAGAATAAAATTTTATAAGTCTTAACCCATTACCATATGTGTCTCTGTTTTTCACAAAAGCTATTTATACTTACTTACATGCTATAAAAGAAAAAAATATTTCTTATTCATAAAATAAAAGTAACTTAAACAATTTTATATATTATATATACTATAGTATATATATAATATATACTATATATATAATATAATACTAATATATAATATATAATATATATAAGATATATATATATATATATATCTAGTAGACGGATTAATAGTTACACGCCACCTAAGATAGGCTCGAAGCATAGACGAAAAAAGGGGGAACGTTATATATCCCACATATACCTAATATGGTTGCAGTTCAATCCAAGGCCATCCTAACATTCTAATTTAACCCTCGTAAATAAGCATCTTGGTTTAAGAAATCTAGGTTTGTATCATCTAGGATAATATATAGAAGAAGTTGCCTATTGCACCACATTAACACACACATCACAACACACACATATATATAGATATACGCTATATATATATATATATTATATATATTATGATATATATACATTTTATATATATATATATATATATATATATAATATATATATATTGAAATGCTCTTAGGTAGATAATAATAATCATAATCATAATTTATAATAATAATAATAATAATAATAATAATAATAAAAATAATAATAATAATTATATAATAATAATTATATCAATTAATAATAATCAAGATAAGAATAAGAATAAGAATAAGAATAAGAATAAGAATAAAGAATACAGAATAAGATAATAATATAATAATAATTAATAAATAATCAATAATAATAAAATAATAAAATCAATTTAATAATAATAATACATAATATAATAATATAATAAAATAATAATATAATAAGAATAAAAATAAAATAAAAATTAAAAATAAAAATAATAAATGAAATATATAAGTAATAATAATAATAATAATAAAAAATCAATAATAATATAATATAATAATAATAATAATAATTCATATAATAATAATAATAATAATATAATGAAAATAATAATATAACAATAACAATACATACATATACAATAACAATAATAATAATAAAATAATATTATATGATTAATTAAAATAATAATAATAATAATAATAATAATAATAGATAATTAATATAGATAAATAATTAATAAAAATAATAATAATAAGAATAATCACATTCCTGTAGATGTTTCTAGAAGCCTTAAATCTAACCATTCAAAATGCCTTATAAAATACTCGGTAAGAAAATAAAAAATATTAATATTACATTTCTTTTCTCTTTTCTTCAATTTTAAAAGTGCAAAATCTTGATGAAAATATTCAAACTTCAAAAATATTCCATAATTATTCTAATAATTTCTTTTATTAAACTGTATTTTCAAGCAACTATCGATGTATCAAAAATCTATATTTTGAAAAGGATTAAAATTGTTTATCGAATACTAGGATGTGAAACTCTCTTTGCATAATCAAAGAGCTTTAGATCTAAGTTTGCTTTACCCATATTCTGTGAAAGGATGAATCAAGTCTAAATTTGAAGCATAGTACATATTAAATTAAGTTAAAATTTTTTTATTGTAATTTCAAAGCAAATTGTTGCCACTTTTTATTAAGGAATCATTTTTCAAAAGAGTCAACAATTTAGTCAATTTTTATCTAAATTACAATGTATAACATCTAAAATATAATCATAATTTTAATAAATATTAGATACTATAGACTTATGGGAAAATAATATCGCACTAAGCAGCGAAATGAGATACAAATAAGGCAAATGATTTAACTTCCCTAATACGATACATTTACGAAGGAAACAGAATGATCTAAGCTTGACTTATTCTCTGTATTAATTATTGAAAATGATTCAACATCTTTTCCAATAATTATATATCAGCTAGTAAGATAGCTAATATATATTATCGCCTTCTACACTGGATATTTCATATATTATATAACGGAATATATACATTTATATACATAATATATATATATATGTATGCTATATATATATATATATATATATATATACTATATATTATCTACGTACATACTATAATATATATACTCTATCCTACCTTGTACGACTTATCATATGTCACGTACAGTACCTCTTATAATAAATATATATATATATATATATATTATATTATATTATAGTAATAAAATATATATAATATATAATAATATATAATATAATTATATATATATATATATAATATGTATTTAATTATAGAATATATACTATAATTATATATATATTTAATATATAATATAAAATTAATAATAATATATATATTATATATAGTATATATATATATAGATATAAATATAAATAAATATTATATATATTATATTATATTATAATAATTAATAAATATAAATATTATATAATATTAATAATTATAATATTAAATTTGAGTATTATATTATAACAAAACTTTATTATTATAACAGTAATTACCTATATCATGATATATATGAATCATAATATAAATTAATATTAGCCAAATAATTCTATATATATTATATTATATAACGATATATATATATATTATATATATGCTATATAAAACATATATTATATATGTAATAGTAATATAGATAATAATAATT
>JABUQX010109882.1:22500-24317 GCA_015478945.1 Trachelipus rathkii | reverse complement strand
TATATAATATATATGATAAATATATAATATATATATCATATATATATATATATATATATATATATATATATATATATATATATATATATATAAAAATATGTATATATATTAAGAATCTATAAATTGATAATAAGAAGAATTAAATTGTGATTCACTTCCTTCTTATTTAAATGTGTAAATTAGGGATGGCCAAAAAATATTGATATATCGAAATATCGATATTTTTGGTTCGATATATCGATATTTTGGGCGATATATCGATAATTTGATATTTTTTCTTTTAAATATCGAAATCGATATTCTTTTTAAAAAATATTTTTCAGAGTACCGGAAAAAAATAAAACTTTCTTATCCCCCTCTCCGACACCCTGAAGTCGATGAAACTCTCTTTTTCCCCGTTATTTTCGTCTTCATTCGTTCCCCAACAATGTCGGTATAAAATAAAACCGAAAAAATTTGGGTTTAGATTTTTCGTCTTTCGGGAACCTAAACATCACATGGCACATGCCACATAGTCAAATTGTCTTCGAGTAGTTTCACTAATCACTGAATATTCAGTGAACAGTGGATTAGAGGATGTCGTATGTTGCTAACTGCAAGTATTGTGCTTGCCTTTAAGTTTCTAGCTTCCAAAAAAAAAATACTAAAGAATTTTAGAGAAGGTTTAAATATAACGAGCTAGAGAATTGAATAAAAAGTAAATTAACATGGCATCGAAAAGTAGAGAAACTAAAATTAAATTAAAAAAAAAATCTAATGCCGAGGCAGTTGTAATCACAGTGGCAGAAATGTGAGATCGAGTGCAATACAAACAATCCTGAAAGCCCACAATAAAATACAAAAACATTATAGAAATCATATCGGAACAGGATCCTGTGTTATGTATTACAGTTAACATATCGAGTACCGACTATGTCTAAATCATCTACTTGGCGGTATTACGCATTGTTCGTTAAATATGTTATTAAACTAAATTAACGATTTTAAAGCATTACTAAAATTAGTATTTGGGGGTACAGACTTTACAGCTTTTCTTTATGCCATAGTCGTCTTTGCATCCAGTCGAACCTGCTTAAATATTATTTCATTTTATTCACTAAAAATTTAATAGAGTTTTTTAAGCATTCCAGACTTTCCAGATTTCGTCCCAAGTATTCAGTTGTCTACATCCCAGATTTAAATTATTTCGTTGTTAGAATCAATATTTATTTGGTACTTAATTAGATATCATTTTGGAAGATTTCCTAGCTTCATATAATACTTAATAGTTGATTTTTTATTTATTATTACGAAATAAAAAAAACCATTTTTATGATTATTGTTTATTTTCTAGTGAAACGCGATTCGTTAATTATTTTTATTCACTCGTCCACATAAAAAAGTCAAAAACACCCCAAATTCCTCAAGATCCAACATCAACCCTTTCTAGCCACAACTTAAGTCTTCAACCTCTTGGAGTTGGAAACTGAAAGTTGAAGACCTGAAGAGTGAAGATCCTTTTCCAATTTCTACCACATTACGTCTGCTTCATATTTAATAAAATAAAGCCTTTCTCTCTCTCTCTTCTCTCTCTCTCTCTCTCTCTCTCTCTCTATATATATATATAATAATATATATATAATATATAATATATTATATATATATATATAATATATAAGATAATATATATATATATATATATATATATATATATATATATATGCGACAAAGTTACTATAACGCGCCCACATAAAAACTTTATACTTTAGATAAATTATTATATATATATATATATATAATTATACTATATATATATATATATATATATATATATATTA
>JABUQX010109882.1:5000-17500 GCA_015478945.1 Trachelipus rathkii | reverse complement strand
AATAATAATAATAATAATAATAATAATAATAATAATTTCTCTTGATTAATAATAATGATTATTTAATATTAAAATCTTTCATACTCCTTATATTTCAAAATATTTTATGTAATTTTAATATATAGCCTAGTATGTATCTTCAAAACTTCAATTTTAAAAACTTAATATGTGAGAGAACATGGACAGACATACAAAATTTTAGTACTTTAAATTTAGTTCTTAAATTATGATGAAGAAACAATCTTTCTCCAGTTTCTGGTATATTTCCTTACTTAATTGGAAAAAATAATTGTTAGAAAATTGACGATGATGATTGAGAAAATATATACAGATCTTGCTGATGATGATTAATCGCATCACTTATATGGTATATATATATATATATATATATATATATATATATATATATAATATATATATATTAATATATATATATATATATATATATATATATACCTATAGCGTCAGGCGGGTGACCGGGCCCGGCTTTTTTAGAGGGGTGATTCAGTCCACTCTAAATAAAATAAAATAAAAATTTAAAAAATTTTTCACTCATTTAATAGCCACGCTGTAGTACTACAAGTTTTATTTAGATCATCTTTAATTCTAGAGAGTTTTTATATTTTTAAAAAATGTTATAAATTAGGGTACAAAATGCCCTTCAATAGAATTTTCCTTTTGAAAAATGTGAGTTTTTTTAACTTGTTATAAAATGAAAAAATTGTGAATGGATTTTAATATTTAGTGATTTTTATTTTCGAGTATGTTAGCTTTAAAACTGGCAAAGTAAATTTATTGTTCAAACGTATTAGTGGCTAAATCACAGGCCTAACTTGGTCCTATTCACCCCGCCATAAAAATTGATGATGGGTGACAGACATGTTGTTTCTCTTTCGTATTTTACTATTTTACATAGCCATTGACATTTTATTACGTATAATTATTTAAATATAAATAAAATAGTTACTTATATTAAGTAAAAATTAAAATAAAACTGAAATTGTATACTTGAACAAAAAAACATTCAAAAGTGTCAAAATTTTTGAGCGAAGAGGGGTGAATCGGACCACCTTATTTTATTCTTATTTTATGTATCCTTATTTACACTTTTTATTACTTATTACTAAATTTAATTATGATACATAATTATTAATTAAGTAAAAATTAAAATGATAAAATTGAATTTTTACGTAAAAGAGGAAACAGATGGTCCGAATCACCCCTCAATGGTGGTCTGATTCACCCCTCAAAGGTCAGGCTGAATGAGCTTTATTTAAACTTTAATAAAATATTTTATAATTAGAATTACATTATTATTTTTTTTGTTGCTTATTACCTACTATATTGCGCCTTGAATTTAAAAAAAAAAATTCCAAAAAGCTGCATTAGGGGAAATCGCAGGGAGGACAAAGTTACACCAAAGTGTCAAGTCACCCCGCCGGACGCTATATATATATATATATATATATTATATAATATATATTATATATATATATATATATACTATATATATATACTATATATATATATATATAGCGTCCGGCGGTGAAGCGGACCACTTTAGGTATAAAACTTGGTCTCCCGACTCTCCCTAATTGCACTTTTTGGAAATTTTGTTTTTTTGTAAATCACGGCCCTATAGCCGGGCATAAGAACACAAAAAAATAATAATGTAATTCTAATAATAAAAGTTTTATTAAAGTTTGAATAAGCCGCATTCAGCCCGTCCGGTGGAGGCGTGAAGCGGACCACCATTGAGGGGTGACTCGGACCATCTTTTAAATTCGTCTTTTACGTAAATTTCAATTTTATATTTTAATTTTTACTTAAATATAATTAATTATTATCATATTAAAATTCGAATTATAGTAATAAAAATGTCAATAATGATAAATAAAATACGGAATATAAATAAGGTTAGTCCGATTCACCCCTCCGCCCAAAAATTTTGACACTTTTTGAACCTCGTTTTTTTTATTAAAATTGTTCATTTTTTAAAAAAAAATTTCACTAATATAAGTTAACTTTTTATTACATTAACATTATTATTAAAGTTAATAAAAATGTCAATAAATAATACGAAAAAACGAAAAAACGAAAAAAAACGTCCAAGCCACCCCTCCATCAATTTTTACGCGCGGGGTGAAATCGCGACCAAGTAGGCCCCGTTTTTTTGCCCACGAATACTGCTTGGAGTCAAAAAATTTACTTTTGCCAGTTTAAAGCTAATACAGGGTATCCACTGAAAAAATAATTAAACTCCATCCACAATTTTTCTTTTTATAACGAAGTTAAAAAAACTCACACTTTTCAAAAGTGAAGTTCTATTGAAGGGCATCTTGTACCCTAATTTCTAACATTTTTTAAAAATATAAAAACTTTCTAGAATTAAATATGATCTAAATAAAACTTGTAGTACTACCGCGTGGCTATAAAATGAAGCGAAAAAAATTTTTTTTTTTTTAATTATTTTTGTATTTATTTAGAGTGGACCGAATCACCCCTCCTAAAGAGGCGGGCCTGGTCACCCCGCCCGACGCTATATATATTATATATATATATATTACTGTATACTATATATATATAATTAATATATATATAGTATATATAGGCCTGTATATATATATATACTGATATATATTATATATATATATATATACCGTACTTTCATAGCGTTATTATATTCATTTCTTAATTTTTTTATTATCATTGTTTATAGTTTTAATATAGGATTCATATGATTAAGATGCAGTGTAGCTCAACAATTACCATTTTTTAAATTTTTTTGTATGTTACGTAAAAACAATGGTTTAATTTTTTTTTTATTATTATTTACATACATTTTATCATACAAAAAATTCTTTGATAGCCAATTATAAAAAACTATAATTGATTCCTTGACAATTTTAAAAAAAAATAGTAAATATCAATAAAATACTAATGATATTGATGTATCGGAAAATGAATAAAGTGAAAAAAACTTCAAATAATTTTTTGATATCATTTTTGTACCTTAAATATTTATAATTTCATTAGTAATTATATTAATTAAACTCATAATAACTATTATTACCGAGTATAAATGAGTAATTGGACTGAAGCCGATAATTACCGAAATTATAAACCATAAGGTAATTGAGTTTAGTTTAATCTAAAAAAAAATCAATATTTTTTAAAACTACCGGTAATCAATGTTTCGAAATTTGTATGAAGCAATGCTGCCACAATTATGATATATTTATAAGGAATGTTATTCAGTGTTTTCATATATTATTTCTGGTAAAAGTAGAGCAGAGGGGTGTCACCCACGATTTTTATGAAAATCATAAGATATACTCTAAAAAAATAATAATGAATAGTGAAAATAAAAATTGGCAGTTTCTTTACAAAAAAAAATTACAACCTCCCAAAGTTGTTATAAATCTCATAGGATTTTATAAAAAAAAAAAAAATTATAAATCACAGGATATACTCTAAAAAAAATAATAATGAAGCTTAAAAAAAAAAAATGATTCAAGTCTTTAGGAAAAAAAGTTACAGCTTCTCAAAGTTTAAAATATTCCCCATAGGCTTTCTTATATAAAAAATAGTAGTGGGCCTCATGCTCGTTTTAGGGCCATCCTAGTTCTGGTTATGATAAGATTTGTTAAGTATACATAGATTTTCTCTGTGTGTAGGCTACCTAACAAAACTTATCATAACCTGAACTAGAGGGCCTGAAATGAGAACTAACCTGGATGGATCAAAAATGAAAAAAGTCTATGGGAGTTTTATTAACATGTTTGAGAGGCTGTAATTTTTTTTCCTATAAAGATGAACCACGATTTTCATTTTCACTATTCATTATTATTTTTTTTAGAGTATATCCTGTGATTTTCATAAAAATAGGGGGTAACACCCCTCTGCTCTACTATTACCTATTTCTTTTTACATTCAGAAAATAAGGTTAAATAAAACTTAATGGATCCTAAGCCAAATTTAAACAAAAAAAAATTTGGCAAAGGGCTGTATATATATATATATCCCATAAACTATATACTAACATTATATATATATAACGATATATATATATAATAAATATATATATACTATTATATATATAATATATAATATATATACCTATATAATATATTATATATAATACAGTATTATAACTATATATATATATATGATAACTATATTATATATAATATATATATTATATATATATATATATATATATAAGAGATTTTGCAAAATTGAAACTTCCTCTTACATGTGATTTGAAAGATAAAAAAAAATTACCTCAAATTCATCACTAACTCTCAACTATTTACCACAACAATAAACATATCACTAAAATTAAATTAGACTAGAAAATAATTAAAATTATACACTGCCCTCATGCATATATGAAAAGTTATAAGGAAATACCTATATGCTCATCAAAAAAATGCGTGATTTTACTTCGAAATTTGACCAGACTGTTAATTAGCCTCGTATGCAAACGACTTTGATAGCTCTATCACCAAATCATTCGAAAACAACCTAGGCGAGTAAAGGGTTAATTATATTTAATTAGGGCCCATAAACTTAAGTGCCTATAGGAATGAGCAAAACGCATAAAAATACAAATTCGCTTCACTTTCAAATTAGGAATTTATTCATAGACAAACACGTTACAATATTGTTTTCTAATTTATCTTGTACACTGGATATAATAAAGTATTAATAAATGAAAAACATACACAAATTTATTACTTCATACATCAATCAAAAATGCATAAACAAAACTTCTATAGAGAGACTATAGACTCACTAGCATAAGAATATATATATATATCAATGTTTACACTCGGGTAAATTTCTCTTTACTCGGAAAAATCCCTTTAAAAGAATTTATTACCAAAATAATCAGAAATCTAACGAAAAATAAAATCATGTGTCGTCACTATAGGGTATTTGACTACTATATTTACGATGTTGTGCTAAAATATTTAGTAAAAAGAATAAAATATTTGAAACAGTTTTAAATAAATTAAATCATTTAATTTGAATATATATAATATATATAATAATTTATACTTATATATATATATATAATATATATATATACTACTATATATATATATATATATATATAATATATATATATATATATATATATATATATATATATATATATATATATATATATATATATATATATATATATTATATAAGTTAAAACCGTTCAAATGTATTTACGTAAATATATATATATTATATACTATTATACCTATAATATATATATATACTATATATACTATATTATATATATCATTTATCCACAAAAAGAAATTGATAAGAGCGAGTCATGAGTCATGAGTTTTGAGTCATGAGCCATGAGTTATGAGTCATGAATCATGAGTCGTGCGAGTGGATCACACCTACTGCGTATAAATTGGCTTCTCGTTGAGAGTGGTATATACATAATAATAATTAATAATAATAATAATAATAATAATAATAATAATAATAATAATAAAATAAAGAAAAAATAGTATGTATATTACTTTTTTAAGTTTTAATACCTATTATATTTTGTGTTTACGGTTTTCTTAAATTAAGAATTTGCATTTCAGAAAAATATTATATAGAACATTCAATGAGTATATGATATTATATATATATAGTATATATATATACTATATATATACATATTATATATACAAAAATATTATAAATATTTTTACTCATAGCATATAATCAAATATTCTATTTACTCTTAGATAAACACATTCCTGATATAATACATAATAATATATCATATATCACTCACCTGTTATACGTTCGTCTCCACTGATTGTCTTTGTTGTGATCCTTACGCCTGTTTCATAAATGTAGTTCCTATATATAAACGTTATGCTAATACAATAATTTTAAGATTCTTAAAATTTTGACAATTAATAATTACTTTCGTCATTGCACGAAATATTTTAGCCGAAAAAAAGTTATGACATAGGCCGTTTTCGTGTAATTCTTCTCGATTTGTGCTACGACTCGTGTAAGAAAATGACATACACAGTTTTTAGCCAGAATTTCGTGCAAAAAACGACCGTGATTTCTTAAGAAGTTTACTTTTTGTTTACACGAACAGTTGGAATCAAGCTGTTTGATGGAGCCCGTTGATTTGGAATAAGCAGGAATAAAAAAACACAAACAACATAGGATATTACACAATTTATATTTATATCCTGCAACTATTGTGATTGGAGTCTAATCCATGTGTAAGAAATTAGATTTAAAGGTGATTTCATTGAATGAAACACTTCATCAATTCAAACGCGTCATCCCTACCACCCGACATATTGTTAATGTTTACTTTTGCGTAAAAGCCACTTTCTTAAATTCCTCAAAGTACGAGAAATTAGCAACCTTACGAGAGGATTAAGCGAAATTCCTTGATACGTTTTAAGTGTTAGGCATATTCTTTGCGATTTGGCGCTAAGTAGACAAAAAACAAAATGCAAACCTGAGCATTTCTTACGTTTCTAAAAAAAAAAAACAAAAACAAAAAAAGGTGTATATAAATTTTTAAAAAAAAAAAAAAAAAAAAAAAATTCTAGTCTGTCCAAAATATATCTGAATGTAAAAGATCTAGCATTGCGTAAGCCATAGACCGGGCGGATGAATGAGTTCCAAAGTTATTCTGGCCGAGTTCATAATTATAAGTATCTAGGGAACTGTGTTGTATCAGTGATTTTTAAAAATGTCTAAATCGTTCATAGTGAAGAAAGAATGTTCAATTGGTGACTATATTAAATACGCGGTTACATTCACCAGGAAAAAAAAATTATATCAAAACCAAAATTCTACCTCCACAATCAAAAGAAAAACGCACACACGCACCACTCTCTCACTCACCCAAGCGCAAAATCCAGCACACACTCCACACCATTCGCCCTTTAGACATTAACTATTTATCATCTTCTAAACTCTAATATTAAATTAGCCCTAATTGTAATTTTATTTAGATTCGAGTTGCTAAAAAGAAAACTTCCATTAACATTAATAAAATAAACTGCAAATGTTAAGAACTATTTCATATCGCGTACAAAATATTGATACTCGGACCTAGACTAAAAAAGTCAAACCTACTTCATATGAAAGTTCATTGAACAACTTACATGCATATGATATATTCTTTACATCGAAACACAATACTATGAATTTGCACTAATGAATCAATTTATGTATTGTTAAAGTTTCTAGTTAATATATTTAAAATACTTACCCATAAGGACATTTAATTTAATTTCCTTTTTAATTATTTTGTCAATACTTTTTAATTATAAAATTTAATATAAGTATGAAGTAAAAAAATTTTTTATATTATATCATATTGATTTTTTTCAATTTCGCTTTATATTAAAGTTATTTTTATTGACTACGAAACTTAAAAACTAACAAAAATGCTATCTTGTTAGTATGTCAGAAATTCTTGGTCTGATACAACCAAAGCCACTTATAAAGTATATTTAAAAGCGATTCTTAGCGGTTTAAAAAATCATAATATCATTGCGGAAGAGCAGTTTGTGTTTTTATTTTAAATTTAGATTTTTTAATCTCCACTAATAATAACGCATGTCAAATAAATTATTCAAATGTGCTTACAGATTTTTATAAAACTCATTGAAATACTGAAATATAATAAAACAAATAATAATAGAATAAAAAATCTTCTCAAGGTAATAACAAACCCACCAAAGAATATCTCAAACTACGTAGATGCGATGTTTTCAACCTGCTTCTCTATACCTACAATACTAATCTACCCTAATATACTAATCATATATAACCTAATATACTAACTCAAATATATATACATATATATCACGTATAAAATATATATACTATATATACTATATATATATATATATAATATACTTATATATATATAATAATACATAAATTAATAACATATAAATATATAATATAGGCCGTATATATCAAATTTTCTATATGGTATATTAGTGAAATATAACAGTAACTGGTCTTCTACTTTGGCGCTATACAGTATGTTGGCAGGAAAATACAAAATATATATATATTGATAAATAAAACATGTAATATCATAGCATGTTTAAACACAAGTGATTGCAAAATTTCACTCCTGAGTAGGAACCGGGCTTGATGGAAAAGTTTATGTCACGATATATAGTTTTTTGTCTGCCCCGCCAACCCATGATGTGTGTAAGAGTGGCTGTCTGCTGTGAATACGAAGCAGCAAAAACAACACCATAGTACACGCTTCACCCAGTTACCTCCTTTCCCAGCGTCTCACTCTCAAATCCTCGTCTATTCGCACAGGTAACTGATCGCTATGCAACCCTCTGCGGCGTGTCTCCTGGAACGGTCCAATTTGCTCGTACCTAATCACCCCTAGCTCTTGGAGACAAAAAACATCATAGTTTTTTGTCTCGCCAAGACCACACTCGTCGCCCTTCTACAAAGACGCCCCCATGTAACCGCTCGCATCTCGACAATGATCAACCCGCGTCGCATCAGTCAATACAACTGCATCACCAATCCAACATAACTCCTAAACAGCTCATTATGCTCACCTCTCTAATTCACAAGCATCCTAAAAATTCTTCGAACCATATCCTATGTGTATGTGCCACCACACTAACCTTTTCCCCCCTCAGCAGACACGGGAAGACAACACGCAACTCTCTCCGCCACAAAAGTAACAACAGATATAAATGAACTCTTGCAAATATAACAACAACACGCCTTTAATTCCTTCCGATATAATCAGCAAAATAACAAATTTACGCTCATTATCCACCTTAGTTCTCACAATATCTTGACAACCGCACACACATCGCTTAATAATTACTTCTTTATTGCTATGCGAAGTTTCTCTAACCGCCTCCTTTAGCGACTGAGAACATTTCTACCTGAAACGAAAAGGTACAAGTGCCTACAACCACAAACACACACATAACACCCACAACACCATACGAATCACACCCACAAGCACACTACACACACGAACACAGCTACACACACAAAACACGAGCTATCCTCACCTCAGATGCACAATACCGAATGCACACTCCAACATACTCACATACCACACCATACACCACTCCCCTATACACTATAAATAATAACTCCTTAAATTATATTTCATACCTCACTCGACGTTTCAGATTGCCCGCGAGCAAACATAGAGACAACGCACGTCGAGAGGAGCTTCTTACCTTACTACTCGCCACGTCAGGCACTACACCGGTAAGACAGGCACACTCACCATCTCTAGCAGTTCGTGTCGAACAACTATCTACACACTCCTCACAGAGCTCACCACATATCTCAGACACACACAACGTCGTCACTACAAGTTAAACAAAATCACATGTCGTCAAAACAAACCTGCTAAACCAGCACACGTGATCGACAATGGTTCCACACTGAGTGTGAAGAGACGAGTCGAGCGCCACAAGTACAAGTCACTATAAAATAAGATTACCCTTCTTTTCCTAGAGGTGCAACTCTGACTATAACACATTCAACATTTCACCCCCAGCCCAACCCAATTACTGTGTTTATGACTACAATTTATTGAGTGGTAAATAATTTAAGTTGCGAGATGCCCACTTCATCATTCGCTTTCCAAATTCTCAACAACAACACCGAAGAATGACTCACATTTCGATACTCTGGCCTCTAGATCTCTCAGCACTCACACTCACTCTACCATTCGCACACAACTCTCGCATACCGCACCAGGACGCTCACTACAGACAACGTACTCACGACCAGCAGCTCGCCTCGAATGCGATTTCTACCCTTCACACTCTGACTAAGGATCAAAGACACCACCCAACCTAACGAATACACTACTCAATCGACTATCAGCGAATACACATTTATCGGCACAGCGATTTGACTCGCCGCACGAACACTAACACTAATAAAATGTTTTACGCTTCAAATCTTCAAGAACTGAGTAGTACATCACCCTTAATACTGATTCTCAACACAAACCATTGCTCTCTATGATATATGTCCCATTACACATCGACGCCGACCCAACACATACGCAACCTAACAAATAATATATATACTTTTTTCATCACACTTTGCAAGTACGAAACCTACGAATCATTATACATTATAAAAACAACATGAAGATGCGACACCTTAACTCAAAATACGTTAAATCACCCACAGTACCCACACCCAGCCGCATAACCTCTACTTACTACTAATACCTCCTATACTATCATATATATACCTAATACCACACTATACATATAATAGGTATATATATACTAGTATATATATATATATATATATATATATATCTAGTATATAGAATATATATATATATACCTAGTAGTAAAACCCGCCCTACCACACCTATATATATATACTAATATATATAGTATAGTATATATATATATATTAGAGCAAAAAGTCCGGATGATTTCTGGGTTTGAGGGGTAAGAGCTATGAGGAGAAGCTGAAGGAGTTAGGAATGTTTTCTGTAAAGGCCTCTCTCGAGAGCACGGGACATGATTACACAATGTCTACACAATCGTGTTATCACTGCCTTGATTGATACAATCACGTCTCGATGCACGCAATAGCAATTCTTCAGTAGTAGAGCACGACTGGGCCCGCACCACCCAGCAACGAGTTACCCACACTCTTAAGATTTATTTGCGCTGAAAATGAATTACAATGAAAGTATAGAAACCAAATGTAAACAACTTAGGTGGGTATTTCGACTGCTATGGAACTAGTGAACGGAGTTGGAGCTTGAAGATGCAGTAGTTTGCCTAAACCTCTCTATACTGCAGTAATAGTCCTGTAATACCATCCCAAACGTGTACAGATATGTATGAGTCAGGCTACCTGTCATTTCCCTATATCAAATTGAGCTCTTAATGATGTAAATGTGTTGTCGTGTGTTTTTGTTTTATTGAATACCATAGTCAAAAAAAGTTTTAGTAACTATTCGAAATTAACAGCAATTCGTTTTAGTTTATACTAAATCTTTAAATGTTTTTGTTTTTTGTTTTTTGTTTTTTTTTAGGAATTTACAATATGAATAAAATTCGGTTTGCAACACCATTCTCTAAGTGTTTTTATTCTTGGAAATTCACCACAATAAATCAACGCAAACCAATATCAGCAGTTCTGAAAAATGTTCATAAACTTTATTTCGATTGTCCTTTGAGAGACCAAGATAAATCATGGGTTCTACATACACCATGCTACTCCAGTGGTTGCTAGAAGAAAAAAAGAGTATTTGTCTTTTGAAGTTGCTATGATTTTTCAGAGCCAACAAATCATTATGATGATTGCTACTTTTGCTTAATAAATATTACTGCGTTTCACTTCAACTACAACCACTACACACACCACCCTGTACGCAACATTGTCAATCAGCTCTGGACCAACACTTCTATGGCCTTCAAAGACTTATCAACTTCCAGACCATCTGGTAGACCATGATTATTGTGATACTATTACTTTGAATGAAGAAGTGGATAATTTAGCAAATCACAATGTACAAGCATCTAACTCAAGAGATATCGGAAGCGATGTACCTTTTTTTTTTTTTCACCCCCCAAAAAAAAAAAACACATTAAAAAAATCCCTCTGGCACTCTCTCCCTGCTCACAATCTCCAAACCCCAACAACAAAGACCACAAACAAACCCTAACTTGAATGATCTCCTCTATCACTTCAATACCCTATCATCACCTCACCCTCCCACAACCCCAACCAACCGACTAATCTACACCGACGACCTCTACGCCATTCACTCGACCCCTCACTTACCAACCCACACATCAACACCACACACACATCCAACCACCACCACCTCACTCCATCACCCACAACAACCACCCACCCACAATCCACGAATCCCCCTCCGCACCAATCATCACAATATACCATGCCCCTCGACTCTCCCACCCACCTCCATAAACATCACCACTCCTACACCGTCAACAAATCACATCAGTAACGAAAAAATGGTCAGTCACCCCTCCTACATCTTACACACAGCAGAAGCATTAACTTCAAGAGATAAAACATATACATACCAGAAGGATTAAATACTAAACCCTAAATCTCATTATATGGAAACACAAACACAAAAGATGCCTCACTTTGTTCCTACTCTGATGTTAAATTAATGGACTATGTCTGATTCGGGTGATACATATATTGTTGATGATTGGCGCTTATTTATAGACTCATCCAAAGCAAGTTTAAAGGCAGTGTTGTTTCATAATTCAATTAAGCTTTCCTCTATATCGGTAGCTCATGCAGTAGGAATGAAGGAAACATGAAACTATTTCGTTAGTTTTGAAAGCTGTTAATTATGACGAGCACTTTGGTGAATCTGTGGTGACCTGAAAGTTATTGGACTTCTTCTTGGTCTCCAAAGTAGCCTTGAAAAATTATTTTTTTGTACGTGTTTATGGAATATCCGTGCTATTAATTAGAAT
>JABUQX010109881.1:0-15000 GCA_015478945.1 Trachelipus rathkii | reverse complement strand
TAATAATAAGTTCTTGGGAATATGAGAATCCAGTATTACACGTGTAGCTTACCTTTTGATAGAGGCCTATACGTTAATTTTGAAAGTTCTTAAAAACCACTTTCCATCTGATGGAGCAACGGGCTAAAAGCCCTAAAACAACAACTCATGTAAATTTACCGAGTCATTTGCGAGAATACATGAAATAAATTGAAGTTGTTTGAAAACTTGTAATATTTTATATACCTTTATTATAATACAATTCTTGTTAATGTAATTTATCTAGAATTGTCTATAAAATAATTCTTATATTAATTAAACCAACGGTAAGTTAATAAATAGCAAAAATTACTGCAATTAGACAGGCTTTGCTGATACAGAGCCGACAGCGCTAACTCCACATACAAGCTCTCCTAATTCAATTATATTATTTTATCATCAAAGACTATATAATAACTATCAAGCCACTACCATACCCGATACTCTCAGATATCACACAATACATATCCATATATCAACCCAAATTTTAAAAATTTAATTTTATATAATATATATATATATATATATATAATATCTTACTATATATATTATATATATATAATATATATATATATAGATATGATATATAAATATAAGATCATATAACGTCATTATCATAGATATATAATTACTACTAGCACACCTCACCAACACAATCTAATACTATCCCGATATTACGAACGATAACTACCTATCACACTCGTTACCACTATGACACTTAAACGGATAATTACCATAATATTATACGGATTCTAAATATATAAATATATTTATACTATATTTATACTATACCTTAATATTATATATAATAGTATATATATATTATATATAATAATATAATATATATATATTATATATATATAAATACCTATATATACTATAAATATATAGATAGATATATATATATATACTATATAAATAAATATATTGCTTACATAATATCAGTACTATATCACATATATATATATATAACTATATATAATATATAATATTATATATAAATAATATTATATATATAATATATACTACTAACTTTATATACTGATTATACACTATAACTATTTATTATATTATATAGATTTATAACTAGATTTGACATCCCCCAAGGAACGGACAAATTCAATCAAAAATTGAACCGTAATTTCATGATTTGAGGTTAAACTACATAGTAAATACTGGATTTCAAATGTAATTTAATTACATTAATAGTAAACAAAAAATCTAAAAAGAAATTGAATATAGTGTGTTTTCGTGCTTCTACACCTATAGTCTATTTTTAAAATGAGAAGCGTTAGACATTACGGAATCTTGATGAAAAAGTTTTCCCTTACCATGAGTATACGTACAGCGGTAGAAACACCTGCAATATAAAAATTGGATATTTGATATTTTATATATTTATGTTTTGATCCGGTCGGCGGCCTTCGGCGCCGCCCCCCCCTCGTATATCACCCCCCGTTCCGCCGCAGAGCGGCGAGTTGCCCCGCTCGCAACCGCGGGGCCGGGGGAGTTTTTTTAAATAAAAATACCCATAAATATATAATACTAATCGAAAAATCAAATAATAAAAATGTGAAAGAACTTAGAAAAAAATTAAAATTCTAATAATATAATTAATAATAATATATAATTATAATAATAAATAAAATAATAATAGATAATATATAATAAAATAATAATAAGGACAATAAAAATATTCTTTCATTCTTAAAAAATAAAAGAAATGCAAAATAAACGCAAAGAAATATAACAAATGGCACCAATAAAGAAAAAGGCCCGAAATTTGTTGTTTTTCTTATCGAAAATTTTCCCCGTATAAACGGAGTCAAACATCTGTATAAATGCCATTATTAAATATATATATTATTATAATATATATATATAATATATATATATATATATATATATAATAGCATATTATAATATATATATATATATATATATATATGAGAATATATATAATATAAATATATTATTCTAATATATATATATATATAATATATTAATATAGTAATATATATATATATTATATATATATATATATATAATTATAATATATATATATATATAATATATTATATAAATATTATATATATATATATATATATTATATATATATTATTTAAATATATATATATTTGATTCATTCCGGAGCTACTATTCTTTGGGGAAGCGTTATTTTTTAATGAAAAGAACCCACGTAAACAATCTGAACATCATCAAGAACTTTATTCAAAGTTTCGATGACTCAAACTGTCATCATCCTTCAGGAAAACTGGGAAAAAAGACAACTAAACAATAATGAAAATAGCAATAACAATTATTTAAATTTATTGTTATGTTATTTATTATTTTTGTAGTGTCCTTTCCTGAGGATGATACAAGGTTGTGTCATCGAAACGTTGATAAGTTCTTATGATGTCCAGATTGTTAGTGCCTTATTTCATTTATTATATATATATATATATATATATATATATTATATATATATATAGTATTAATATATATATATATAATATAATATTATATATATATATATATTATATAATATATAATAACATCAGCGTTTGTTTCCTTGATTCAAGTGTTAACTTTATGTATAAGATATTGAAATAGATGGAAGCATACTGGTAAATACTGTAGATTTTGTGTTATTCCTACATTTACTTGAAAATTTATACCTCTTACTATTAAATGAACAAAATAAATTAGAAATGAGCTTAAAAAATTTTCTCAACTGTCTCTAAAGTATATATTAGACAGAGCTAATAGCTATTTTTCTATTATATATATGGAATTAATAATATATATCTATATATATATTATATATGATATTATATATAGATTCATATAATATATATATATATATATAATATATATGATATAATATATATGTATAATATAGTATATATATAATTATATACATAATAATTACAACTACCGGGTTTTCCTGAAAGAAATTACCTCATTAACGAGAGTGCTCTATTCACTTTCTGCGGCAAAAAAATATTTTTCCTCACTTATTTTGTATCTGTTTATTTAACAACATGCCTTTCGAATGGAGTCATTTACTACACATCATCACATTACACCCATCCTAAAGAGCGCACAGTGCTGTCTCATTTGAGGTGATTAACCTTGCTCCTACTTCTACTACGCAGACACAATCAACTCTTCTCCAATTACATGACACTGAGTTCCAAACTGTTTACTTGTAGAAACTGCCGACCCGACATGGCAGATCAGATGCAAACTCACCGAACTAGAAAAAAACTCATTATCTAAATATTCTAAAGAAATATGGCGACCGGCAGTAATTTTTATATTTAAAAAATTACTCGACAAAATGTAAGATACGAGCATTCATTTGCGATTTATTAAGTACAATTTGAAATACCCCTTTTGTTGATTATAGCGGGCAACTATCTCGAATACATAGTAGGATCAAATAGGCTTACGATCACCGAACCCCGACTGTTACATATGTCTCACCCTCAGCCTGGTCTGCCATCGCACACTCTGCAGCCTCCTCCTGCCATCTCACTATCAGCGTTCCCTCGGATATGCTACTCTCAGTCTGATCATAATGCTCTACTTTAGCCTCTTTTTACTGAAAAATTGATGTGAAATAACTACTAGGCTAATTTAGGCCTAAATTTTATGATAATCCATTTGTGTACCCCGGCCTGATTTAAGCCTAATACCAGGTCAAACTTGTATTTGAGCAGGTGTGGTTTATATCTGTTTAACCCAAACCATTTTAAAATCAAGATCTTTTAGCTGTTTAGCCGTGCACAAGTTCCTGATTGTATTAAAGTGTTTTATTTTTATTAAGTGTATTATATACATAAATTATAAATAAATATACTAACATTGAGATAATAATTTTTAATTTCCACTTAGAATACGATAGTAATTAATCACTAGATTTTATAGTAGATCCACGTGAAGCCCCAACTGCAGACGAACGCAAGCGCAACTCCGGTGCGGAACCGACGCATGAATCCCGCAACGTTACGTAATATTACTACGGCCGTCGCGGAAAATATTTCTTTCATGTATTCCGTTTAAACTTTCATTACATCATTATGTATTTAATATACCGTTCCTATATTATGAATCGTTCCATTTTTATTTTCTTACTTGAACATTTTTAATTATATTATAGAAAAAATCAATTCCACTGGAGTAAAGTTTCTTATGGAACATTTAGTTTGTGAAAAGAACATTTGTTTATGTAGAAAAAACAGTTTGTGATTTTTCCTAAGTCTATAATTCCTTGAGGGAAATGAACAATAGTCCGATGTGACGTTTTTATAGGCCATTGTTCCTCTTTATGTTATACCTTTAAGATCTATTACTTTAAGGAAGTAATAAAACAATTTTTATAGCCTTAAAGCTTATACCTATTATACAGGGACGTTAGAGTAATGTAAGAAGTATTCCCTAATACCCTCCCGCTTTCAAGGTTATGTATTACGGTTTTAATTCATTCTCTATTACCAGTTTAGGAAAAAGTTGTTTATTCTAAAATATATATTACATTAATTACTATTATACGTAATTAGTTTGAATACACAAGGCGTGACATGTATAAATATATAACTAACTTTCCCCCTCCATTACAGAGCTCGTAATATTCTTTATGGAACTTTCCAGTTAATGATATCATATTATATATCTTCAAAATTATTATCGAAGATGTAAGTATTCTACCTCTTCAGAAGCAGCTGTTGTGTGCATTCGGGTAACCATCTGAAGAAGTTAATCCCCCCACATGGTTTGTAATAAGCACAGATATTCAGGATTTTAAATAAACTAATGCGTTTGAACTTACTTATAATTATTTCCACTGTGAATTATACATTAGAACAGTACACAAAACAATATGTACGATATACATGTCATGAATTGAGTACGGATACCCAAAATAGTTATCATCCTATAGGAGATGGTATGACCAGCACTACACTTGAAAACAAATTGCTCCATATTTTCTCGACCGATATCTCTTTTAAATATTACGCCGGCGGTTCATTGGGCGTCGGTTTCACGACCCACCCGTCTCGCGCTTCGGCGCCTTGCGTTGGGGCCTTCACATCCGTGATCATACTATAAATTCTAGTGAATATTTATTAGGCATATTTTAGTTGAAATTAAAATTATTTGCTTCCAATAAGTATTTATGATAAATAGAATTCTTCACTTAAGGAGAACAAAAACACTTTTATATAAAATCAGATAGACTTTGATGCACGGCTTAACAGCTAAAAACGACTATTTGAATTTTAAAATGTGTTTGGGCTACGGAAATAAAACAACCCTGCTCAAATACGAAGTTGACCTCATGTATTGGAGCTTTAAAATCAACCCCGGACAAAAAAGGGCATTTCCTAAAAATTTGGCCTAAATTTAGCCAAAGTAGTATTGTCACACAGTTTTCGTGTAGCTCAGTCTCGACTATCTGAAGCGAGAGGACGTTGTTGTGTATATTCATAGTGGAATGTCAAGTACATAGATGCTAATAATACTAATAAATCGTAGCCCTGCTATAATCATAATAACATTAATAATCACTATTATTAATAATAACTTGAGAATATTGTTAGTAAGATGAAATGTGATAATCCACTAAATGTAGTGATAATGATTATTTTGAAAAAAAACCTAGACATCATTATAAAATCATCTTGTTAGCAGAGAGAGAACTTATTTAGCTATTTTCATACTTATTACACTAGCTAAAGATTGATAGTAAAGCAGAGGTCAAGAAAAACAAAAACGTTGCCGCATAGCTAGGTGTAGAGGTACTCTAGGGCATACCTTAATGAATTTACTGATTATTGCTTCTTTAAGTCCGGGAAAATAATATGTTTTTAATACATTCATAAAATTTAGTAAAATATAAATTTAAACTGAAAGTAAGAAAATTACTATAAACAAAAAGTATTAAGAGTTAATAATAAATTCTTTGTTCAAAGATAATGATTTGATTATTATAGAAGTTTTAAGAAACTTTGAAATAATTTTTAGTATAACAATGAATGAGTAATAGAAATGTACGTTACTTAATTAAAACATAAAAGTTAATAATTATACGTTATGTTCATTACAAAAAGAACTGTACCATTATGTTTAAGCGGATGCGGTCTATGCGGTTTGGAGTGATAGTGTGTGTGTTGTATGGCTGTGGAAGTAATATGAGTGTATGTCCTAGTATGTGTGTAGGTAGTGTGTGCTGATACCTATCTGTTGTAGTCTAGTATGTGTCGTAGTGTTAGGTGGCTGCGATGTGTACGTGTGTGGTGTAAGGTTGCGTGTAGTGTTGTGTCTCTGTGTGTGTGTTGTGCGTGCGTGGATGTGTTGGGTGTGTAAAGAACAATCAGGCAGTAGTAAATAACCAACTAAGTATAATAATAATAAAAATAAATAATAAAAATAAAAAATAAAATAATAGAAAATGAATAATAATAATAAAAAAATAAAAAAGTATTAAAACAAAATAAAAAATATAAAAGAAAACGTAAGTTAATAATATACGAGTTAAATGCAGTTAACAACATAGAGATAAAGCTAGTAAACAGCTTTAAAACATATAGATTAAAGGCAGTAAAGACGAGCTAAAACATATGAGTTAAAGCAGTTAAAGCAGTAAACAAAAGAATACTAATCCCCTGTTTGCTATGTAACAACGTTAATGATTACTGATTTACTGCTTTAAGTATGTAATGTTAATATGAGTTAAAACAGTAAACATATGAGTTAAAGCAGTAACATATGAGTTAAAGCAAGAGTAAAAGCAGTAAAACATATGAGTAAAGCAGAAAGCAGTAAAACAAAAAGCCCATACTAATTCCCCATTGTGCTATGGAACACTCTATGGATTACTATTATACTGCTTTAGGATGTAATGTAAATAAATATTGTTAAAGCAGTAAAACATATGGAGTAAAACAGTAAACAGAAAACAAAAAGCAGTAAGCCGTTTCGCGTTAGGTAAAGCCTCTATTGATTTACTGATTTATAGCTTTAAGGTATGTAAAATAATGTTTTAATAATATTTTGTACAATTGTATTAAAATTAAAATGATTATATATCAGCACTCTGGCTTTTTCTTCTCTTCTCATTCCTCATTCCTTTTCATTATTTATATTGGTATAACTTCACTGAAGATTTCTAATTTTATGTTCATGTGCTCAGCTTTTCCTTGTTTTAGAGTGTAACTACAGAGGTTCGAGTACGTCGTAAGCTCCATCAATCTAAGAAATCTCCGGCTAGAAATGATCTTCTACCCACATAACGACTTAACTCTGGATACCATCCTTGATCCATGATCATTTTTATTTTTAAGTAAAAGTTTAACTACTAGAGTATACTATAATATATTAATACCGTATATATATATTATATTATATAATTATAATATATATATAAGTATTATATAATATATTATAACTATATATATTTATATATAATTATAGTTAGTAGATATCTATTTCCTTATAACCCTAACTAAGTATATATACGTAGTACAACATAGCCACATTGATGACGTGATAATGATATAATATTATATATATATATAGTGTTATATATATGGTGTGTGTGTGGGTGTAGGTAGGGTGTAAGCGTGGTGACACATAAATATGTATCTATAGGGGGGTTGTATGTATCTATGCGGGCTTGGTGAGGGTAAATGTGTGGATGTGAGTACTATAGGATTAGGTTGTATGTGTCTGGTATGTGTGCCTTTTGCCCGTCATATTGCCACATTGTGTGTTGTGAGAGTAGTGGTGCGAAGTGACCCTATGGGTGGTGTATGTGCGTAATAAAAATCCATAGGCGGAGTGTGTGTGTGTATAAACTTGCCCTACGAGTGCGTTGTTCTGCATAAGTTGTCATTATTATGTGTCGCTGCGTGGAGAACCTCCTGGCTCAGGTGTACTATGGCTTATAAATGTATCTGTGGCGGCGAGTCGCCACTAGCCCACGTGCGAATTCTTATAAGTGAATTCGATGTAGTGTAGTCAGCTAAGGTGCGAGGTAGTATCTTTGGTTAGTTGTTCCGCATGTGGTCTGACTATACCAGTGCATAGTATTGTCGTGTGCTAGGTGTAGGTGCTATGGTTTTAGAGCTCTGATGAGTCTGTGATCTTTTACTGTGGTATCCATGGCAGGGTTTGTACTGATGGAGAGGTGATGTACTACTCATGGTACGGTTAATGTAGTTAGTCTTAGGCTATGTGTATTGCTCCGTAGTTTAATCGTTATCTGAGGTGCAGTTTTAAAGTGTCTCCTCGTTTCTTATGTGTGTATAAGTGCCTGCGGGTGATGTGTCTGGGTTATAATATCGTAAACGTGTGTGAGTGTGCACTGAGTTTTGCTTAATGGTGGTTGATTGTATCGATGATGAATCATGTATGTGATGGTGGGTGGGCGTATATTCATGGCATGATAGCATAGTGTGCATTACTTCTCTCTTCTCTCTTGCTCTCATCATTCGCACCTCTTACATTCTCCTCCTTCACTCCATACTCTGTTCCTCTCTCGCTCTATCTCACTCACTTCTCAGCTTTCTTTATTGGGAAATTCTGATGTTATATTTAGAGTCAAACTAATACTAAAATATATCCTTAATTTATCACCTAATCATAATCTTTCATATGATATTTTAGTAATAATTAAATCAATATATATTATATTATATTAATAAATTGAACATAGAGCCCTCCCCATATTGTATGTGCTATGTATTTTGACAATACCCAGTGTGTGACTCCTCATTTCATTATGAGCCAGTAGTGATTGAGGTTCACATGATATTACACTTATAACTCAAAAAAATAAATATATATTAATTATAAAATGCAAAATTGATATATAAAATATACCAGAATTTAATTGGAAAATGAGTAATGGTAATATAGTCCTCGATTCCAAAGGTTTGCTTTATAATAAGATCCTTTAATATGTAGACTAAAATGTTTTATATTATTATATGGGCTATCATACGGATGACAATTCTGTTAAGTACATGAATATTATATACTTTCCTTAAGAGGCTACGTGATCGAGCTTCCAAGTTCTCGTATACTGATCAGGACTAGTGATATATTTAAGATCACTATTTTTATAATTCCCCTCTCGAATATTTAATTTGTTATTTCTCATTGCTCAGGTGGGATTTTCATACTTTCGCGTTTTCAGAAGATAGAAGATGTTATTAATTGTCGCTCAATAACGCTATATATTAAGTGTCATATGTACATGGATTGAGCGTACAACGTCGGTGCACATATATAGTAGTAAATGTGCTAAATTATAATTTAAATGAGCAGGGTGGTGTCACACCTTTTCCTTAAAGTAGGAACCAAAGGCGGTATCTCGGGTATAGTAAATAATATATATATATATATATATATATATAATAGTATATATATATAAAAACTTAGTATTAAGGTCTTACCCATCCTTATGTACTATAATTATAAAAAATCCTCAATTTTAAGCATATTTCCTAATTTACCAAAAAACATTATCATAATGAAAATAACAATTCTGTTATTTTTTAATTCATAATCTTGGCAAGCCTTTGTATACACTTCATAGTGAAGTTTAGGCAGTAGCCTCTTTATATAAGTATTGTTAGTGATCAGTAGCAACTTTTTTATTATTTTAGCATCAATTTTTCATGTCTTTTCAATTATTTTTATAATTCATTTTATTATAAATTTACTATTATATTTATGCTTAGTCTTTTCCAGGGGAAAACCTTGATTAAATCGGATATATATATATTTAGATATATATGTGTATATATATATATACATAAAATCGTAAATATATATATATAACATCGGATGAGTGAGAGATGTGTATGATAAAACATCATGCATTCTAATTCACTAGATAGTGAAAGGTCTCAAAAGTGGAAATAATTCTATTAGATCATAATGGAGAAACTATGTTAATATGGTAGCAGAAATAGAGGTAAGTGAAAAGGACCTCCTTGGAGAGCACAGACAGATAAAACAGTCACGGTGAATGGAAATAGTGTTGTGCCTTCATGATTGTTTTTGTGTGTTCTTTTTTTATAGACGAATTAATCTTAGAATAGACACGGGATGGAGGATTGTCCTACGTGAGGATAACGGACGGTGAGGTAGGAGGGTAGGACTGGATGTTAGAGGGTGTTTGTTGAGTTGTGAGTGTGCATATAAGTGAGTATATAATATATGATGAGTATTATGTTACTATGGATAGTCATTCGTGGATTAAAAATACAGCATGATCCTACGTGAAATAAAATAACTGAAATATTCGAATTAAAATAAGGATATAGATGAGTATATAGATGAGTATATAGAAATAATAAACTAGTAAGTGAATGCGATAACTAGCGAAAAAAATAACGGTATTCTACGACGTTGTGAGTATTGCTCGTGTCGTGTATGACTGTATGCTCGTATGGGCTCGGTTTGGAGCTCGACTAGTTTCTGACAGGGCCTTGCGGTTAAGCGAAAACAGCGTTGTACTGTTAAATCCTGAATGACCCCCCACCTCTCCTTATTAGTAATAGGGGTAGTGGAATCACTCAGCGTATATATAATAAAACAATTATACAACGAAACAATAGATTATATATTAATATAATCATTTTTTATAAAGTAAATATAATAATAAATTATGTGAACTTTTTCATAATATAACATATAATATAAAAGAAAATATGCGGTTAAACATTTTTATGGAAGGTGTAGACTGTAGACAAGTATTTAAAAAATATTGAATTTAGTATTCCCACCTTGCACCAGCCGAATGTGACTTCAATCTCTCTCTTGCTGTTCATGTTCTGGGGGGTACGAGGCCGTATTTAGCCACCTCCTTAAACAAACTATAAAATAAAATTATAGTGATATGATTATAATATATATATATAATAATAGAGTATTACAAAATTACTTTGCTATCTTATACTAGAAAATAATATATTAATATTATATCAATACTAATAAAGTAATATTAATATATTATAGGACATATACAGTGCTTTTGATTTATAGATTTATTGATATATTATATATATTATTATAAATTACATATTAGTATATATAGTATAATATAATATAAATTATTATATATAATAAGTAAAATATATTATATACTTGTAGTATTTTTCTTCATTCATAGTATACTTTATATTTACTTTACATAAATTTTGCCTATAAATATATAATATATATGATATAATATATATATAATATATTAACTAAATATTACATCCAAGACATACATTTAGGGACCTATCCATCATGTAATAGGTATTTATAGTATTCTTATAATGAGTCGGGTTATATAAATAGTGATAAGTTTTATGAATTATCATATTAATAGGTTTTATATATATATTAATATATATATATATAATATATATATAATATATATATATTATAAATTACTAAATTAAATAATAAAAGATTGATGTAAAATTATAAATATTAATATTTATATATATTTAATATATATTAATATATTAATAGTAATATATATAATATATAATTAATAATTAAGTATATATATATATATTATATATATATAAATTATAGTATAATATATAGTAATTATATAAATATTATATATTATAATAATATATAGTAATAATTAATAGCTAAAATATATCTTACTCAGCTATAATATTATTATGATTATATAGAATAGGTAGGTAATTATTACCTTATTTTCTCAATGATATATATATAATTTATTCAAATGGCATTTCTCTAAATAGTTATATAGTATAGAGTGTACTATAAATATGTTCAGTACTTTACAAAACATATTTCAGTACACTTCAAGATTTATTAAAAACGGTTCATATAAACCTGCTGTAAAGTACCAGTCTAATTCAAATAATTCATATCAATATTATATCATCGCAATTTAGAGTAACCATCTTGTACTGGAATTATAAGAATCGCGAAAATACCTAAATTGTGATTGGGATTTATCACTATTTAGCTTATTTATCAATGATATTTATGTATATATTCACGTATCAATGGTAGAAAAATTAATTCGCTAATTTTTAAAAACAAATTCTGCTTTTCAATAGAGACTTATGCTTGAAGGTGAAGAATATAGTATGACGCATGCGCAAGTTCAGGTATGATTACTAAGTCAGAGATTATAAGAGCTTGTCTTGCTTAGCTCCATATACGGAGTGCGAATCAGCATCCGATTTGGTTCCATAAGTGTGCTGGCAAAATATTTATCCACATATTTGAATAGTATTTTTATTATTCATTAATATCTCAAAATGTGTTTGTTGAATCTTATTTAAAATTTTCCTCTCTTGCCCATATCCACTTGGTTAGATTGTATCTGAATATGCTTCATTTTCTAATCTTAACAAAATTTTCTGTAGCGAGTATATGCGGAAGCGACTGTCCGAGAAAATGAGATGTGTCTCTTACAATTATTCTGACCGTTTCAATGTTCATTTGCATCGTGAACTATTTCATGTATGAGCTGATCATTTTGATCATCAGGGAATTATTATTCAGCAGGTAAGTGAACTTAATTAAGTTATTTCGGTTAGTCTGTAAAGTTACTATCTTGGTTGAGCATAAATTAATTGTATTGCAACCAGTATATATCAATACTACTTAATTTGATAACGTGCGTATAATGTTGCATGAGAACATAAAGTTGTCGATCTCTTTAGATGTGGTACGTCTAAAACGTCCAGTATATATCGAAATTTAAATAGCTCATCTTTCATAGTTGTACACAGCCCATCCTTCCAAGTTTGCTAAATTATTTTCAATGCATTAACTGCAGTGATTCAGAAAAGAGATAAATCTACATCCTCATCACTCGCTCTTTTAGTTAATTCTTCAAATGTTGTAACATTCTAAATATATTCCCATTACTTCGCCCGAAAGGAGGGATAAATGCAATTAAAGATGTTTTTTTTCTTAAGAATGTAGATTTTCGCTCTGAAAATGTGGACAATATAAAATGTTGTGCAATTTTTCTTGCTCTCTGATCATTGTATCAAGAATGATTAATATGATGGAAATTTCATCTTTTCCACACTGGATAACATGTGTGATTGGCAAGTGAGACTGTATGTTGAATTTCCGTAATTTTAGTTGTATAGCAATTGTGATACACTAAAAATGACCTACAATTTTCCAGCGACAAATTAATTCTTTATGATTTTGGCATATAGCATCATGTATTTACTAGCTGTAAGGAATAAAGAAACAGTCTCATGTTTTATAACTGCTTCTCGCCTCCGACCTTGTATAATGTTGTGCGTTACTTAGGACAGCGCTTCCAACCTTAGGTACGCGTACCCTTGGTGGTACTCTGCATACCGTTTGGGGGTACTGTGAAAATATTGATAATGGCGGAAAGCACCAACTGAAATTATTAAAAGGGAGGTGTTGAAGATGTGGAATGAGAATAAACTAATCTTTAGTACTTGAAATGAAGAAACAATTTATAATTACAAATTATATTAAATTTCCATCATTTATTTAGGTTTTTGATATTAGGGTATATACTATTATAACAAGTTGAAATAAATTGTCTATGAACAGAATAGAAATAATAGCTATAGAAGTCATAATTTGAGTCTTTTGATTATTTAGCTAACCCTAAAAACATTACTATCCAACAAAAACCAACATTTTTGGCGTGAAGGGACAGGTAGGAGTTATGAGCAAAGAGGGGGCAGTATGTGAAGAGGCTACAAGGGTATGTGGAGTAAAAAAGTTTGGGAAGCGCTTGTCTATATAACTACCTTTTCTCTTTCCTTTACCTTCTCAGCTGTAAGTTAAGTCCTCACTTTAGACATATGTTTCTGCTGAATGAGAAACACTAAAGACTACTGATTCCTGTATAAGTTCCACTCGCCTTGAAATCTTATCAAGTCCGAGATGCCTGATGCAGAGCTTGATGAAAGCTTTCATTGTTATACGGAAGCCGGAAATAGTGCGGATGAAGATTATTGCTTGAATTTTCTTGCAGGGGAAGTGTTATGTTCTTTAGCCCGTTTATATAGAATGTGTTGGATAGATCTCTTCTGAGAAAAGGAGTACCTCCTAGATGGAAAATATGATACTGTGGACATACCGTGATATAATCTCTTTAAATCCAATGTCTTCGAGATCATGATAAAGAATTAATGTGTCAGATGGTCCACAGCAATACAAAATTCCCCAATGTGAATATGAATATTTCGTCTATTTCTATCAAGTGATACATTTCCCTAAAGATCATTGTGTTATCAGACTATTTCAAACAGGAGGCTGAGAAAAATACGTTAATAAGGTTTAGAAGTTGATTATATGAGGACATGATAAAACATCAATCTCTGTGGCTGTGATATCATGTCTTCTTTTTTCGGCCACTTTCCTCTTGAAGATTCAGATATATCTTTTATCTTCAAATGGAAATTTTATTGTTCTCTTCAAGTTTAGTAGTAAGGCGAAGGTTAAACTAAGTGGTTGATAATATTAGAATCCTTTCATTTATATGCCCATCTTTGATTTACAAATATGTCATGTGGTTTTTGATACAAAGTTGTCTAACATGCTCCGAGGTGGTTTAAGCTCGCTCATCAACCAAGTGTGAGGTAGTTTGAACTTAGCTAGTTTGTAATCCGAGCAGGAAGAGTGCATTGATAATGCATGTTAATAGATCCAATCTCAGTTAGTAAGATAAACGATAATTTTTGTAGATGAATTATAAGATTTCCACGTATAATATAGTAGATATATAGAGGAAGGACATCAGAGTATAGGGTATAAGTATCTAGAATTGAAATATTTAGTAGTACAGCATAATTATTAACTGGTTTTAGAGTCTATAATTACTATAAATGGAGTCAGAGTATATGAACGTCGTATAAGTTGTTGGACTCCTTAGATGAATAGGTTAGGTTAATTTATGGTAAGTTGCTGTAGGTTAGG
>JABUQX010109880.1:0-24368 GCA_015478945.1 Trachelipus rathkii | reverse complement strand
GCTACAGAAATGGTATCCGCTGGGGATACCAGTTGCTACCGCTGTGGGTAACATGCCCATTTCTCTGCTTTTCTTATTATTTCACACCACGCACAAAGCTCCTTTCTAATACGGATAATTCCTCATTTTATCAATCTCTTCTCACCAGCCTAAACAGGCCCTCTAGACTTGGTCCATTCTGAATCACAGTCGTACATTAGTTCATAGCCTCTTAGATCCAGATCCCACTCTTAACTCCCACTTCTACTACATTTAAAACACGAGAACGGTAACCTAAACATATACCTTCCATCTAAGACCCATCGAGGTCGCCACTTCAAAAGACTCGTTCCAACCAAATTAATTGACCAGCCATCTTTCTGCCATTCATAAAAATTTCCGACTACACTCTGCATCATCCTGTTTCCTTGTTCATCCAAACCTCATATTCAACATATATCCTAAATTTCTAAACTCAGACACTTGTCTCCAGCTTGGCTTCACACATCTAACATAAACTTCACACCAAGGACGACTTTCCTCACTCACCACCATAAACCTTAATCATTTAGTATACCTGTTCTGTATTGCAAACCCCCTTTACGTCTCAGTACCCCATGCCCAAACTCTCTACAAATCCTTCCAAACGTCTCTCTAGACTTAGCCACACACAATCAGAATATTCATCCGTCGGCACCAGTCCACTCTCTTCCTGATTCTCCATCATTTTTTAACCACCACCCAGCCACCCCCAGCCTCTAGATTCGTTTCATGACCCAGTCCAAGTATACTACACAAACTGCGGTATAACAAGGCGAGACAGTAACACATCCCGTGCCTCATCCTTCCTATTGCTAAATATTGTTAACCAGATCACTTGTCGACACGTACTCTTACTCTTATACACACACGCTCACTATCGTTTCATACATAACTTTATTCCATTCAGACAAGTGAGCTTCGACGTCCCTGTCCACCAACACATATATACACTACACCTCTGCCATTATTAGAGCTTTTCCGACTATTAATCCTATCCATTAGCCGTACTGTTGTGCAAATCACTTTAAAAAGCCGAAATATGCAAGTTTATTCTGTCTCTCTCCTTTTCTCAAATCACTTGTTGTGTGTACAATGTAAAAAAATTTTTATTCGATACACATCCTTTACCAGTCTTCTCTAAACGCCACCTTGTTCTTGCACCAATTGGTTTCTCTCATCGACTCGACGCGCGCACTCTTCGATTCAAAACCGCAAATACCAACAATATCTTCCTAAATTTCATTACTTATTCCAGCTGTACAAGAAAACCCCAAACCCTTATTCACCCTGTTACCCGGATATCTACTATTACTGCTCTATCCCTTCAATTCCTGGGAGCTATACTCGCCATTAAACGCATATGCTTGATGTACACAACTTGTTTTTTAAAGTCCAATCAACATCGACTCATCTGCGGTCCTCCGTGTCGGTTGAATTACAGAGCTCACCAGTACGATATAATCTATATCCTGCAGACTTACCATTTCTTCAAACTTTCTGCCCTCTCCGAGCTATTACCTCCTAACTAAAGAACTAATGACCTCATCCCCAAAATACCTATTTCTTATAGAAGGCCGCTTACGGCGATCACGACCTTCTCCTGGCAAAAGATAAAGTTGGCGTCGGTGGCTGGTCGATGCCAAAGGCCCCAGCAATCAACTAAAACCCCCCCCACACCCCCGCATCCCGTTTAGTCTGCGTCTTCTACCGACGACCCGGACAACGTTGAGCATTCTTTCTCCAAGCCCGGATGACTGGATCTATAAGGGCCATAGGTATGATGCTGCAAGATGTGTGCACTGCAAAGGTAGGGTTGTGTGCTATAAGTAGTGTACTCTCGATATGCGAGATAAAAAAGGTTGGGTGTCTCTGTAAGATGGATCTGGAGGCATGAGCAGGGGATCTTCGAACGCAGAAGAGAGAAGCGAATCACTAGACTGGCACTGGAATGTCCATGGAGCATGGCTATTCCGAATCATTACCATAAGGCCAAATGGGCAGGTAATTTTATCGCTTCAAGTATGCGCGCTACTCTACCTCTATAAATTATTATTATTATTATTATATTATTATCTTATTATATTATTTATTATGTATTGTTATTATATATCTATGAGTGATTCATATTATTTCATTATTATTCATTATTATATTCACGTATTAAGTATGATGTATCATTATTATCTATTCATATCTATAATCATTATGGACATATATTATTATTATATTTTATATTCATTATTATTATTATATATTATTATTATTAATTATTATTATTTACTCATAAAATATATCTATATATATTATGTTTATTATTATGTATTATGATTATTGTATAGTTTTAGTATTGATAGTGGTATGGTTATAAGTTTTAGTACATTCTTGAGTAATCTATATTATTACCTATTTATTTTATATGATATTATTATTAGGTATTATTAATTATTATTATTATCTTATTACTTACTGCATTATTATTGTATTATTAGTATTATTAGTATATATTATTATTTACAAGTTAGCAAGAATATTCGTGATTTGTTTAAATTTTGGAAGTATTATTATCATTACATTATTATTATTACCTTTCTATTATTATTATTATTCAATTTTCAATTTTATCATTATTTTTATTTGATTATTATTAAAATCCTATATCCAGAATCCTTCAAATTTACGTATTACTTCGTCATTCATTATATCAGAGTGACTATTATCTATTATTGAGTCATATTTTATTATTATTATTGAATTATTATTGATTATCATATATTATTAATTATTATTCGAATATATCTAATATTTTATATTAATGCTGATTATAGTATTATTTTACTATATTATTTCTTATTTCATTTATATTACATTATTTTGATTTTATATTGTTTATTTAATTTTTATATACTATTAAACTGTGTATTGTAATTTAGTTTAACTATTATTATTATATTCTATTATTATGATTATTATTATTTACATTATATATCGATTATGATTATTATTAGTTATTGTATCCTATTATTATACTTTATTATTATTATTATATTATATTATTTAATTATTGGACAAGCGTCCTTTTCTATTACTTATATACACCATATTAGTTATTATTATATTATTATTTATTATTATTATTAGTTATTATTATTATATTAATATTATATTATTATCGATGAGTATTTGATTATCATTATTATTATTATTATGGAACTGAACATTCTTTTATGATTGAATTTATTTTTATAACATCATTATTCAAAATTTCTTTTGATAGAAAACATAAAATTTTGTATTAATTGAAAATTTGCAATTTTCGAAAAAGCAGAACAAGAGGAATGTTTCCCTTTAATTGATTTAGAGATCTTCAATTGTGAATTGAAGTTTTTATTTATTTCATTTTTTAATAAATTTTTTTTTTGAGAATTATTTTATTTTAATTCTAATCGCTCAATCTCTTTTAATTGTTGTTCACTTCCTCTATTTCTATAATTAATCTACTTCTTCAACTTAAAAAATATTCTTACTTTATATCCTGAATTTCAACAATTGAAACAATTTAGAACTCTTAAAAACACGAATTTTTCCTAAATTTCCAACATTTGAAATATTTTAGTGTTTAAATCTTAAAGATTGACAGTTAAGTTTTTAAATCATTGGTATATTTTTCAGAATTGAGCGAAAGATCTCAAATAATTTGATTTTCAATTGAAAATGGCATTTCCAATTGACATATTTTGTTATCAAATAGATATCTTATTTTATTTTATGGATTTTGATTGTGTTTCTTCCAGTAATTAATTATATTTTTCTTTATATACATGTATAAATTTCATTTAGTTGCGTATATTTATGCATTGATATACCCAAAATATATTTCTCATTATACTATTCATTTATTAGAGTTTCTGTGTTGTAATTTGGAAACCTTGCTTTTATTAAAATTAATAAAATTTTACACCTTGTCTCTATAATTTGGGTTCTTATTTTATTCTTAAAATATCTACATTACATAATTCATTATTATTTAAGTGACACTCTTAAAAGACTATCTAGTATTTATTTTCTAAATTATCTTCTTGTCAAATTAGCATCATTATTCTCCGATTTAATATTTATAAAAATCTTTGCATATTACTAACGTTTTTGCTAAAACGGTATTTTCATTAGCATTTCGAAGTGAAACATATATAATGCTCCCTGTTTCTATTGAGTAGATAATATGCTAATTTCATCAAAAAGCAATAAAATAACAATGATAGCTGAATTATTATTAAAGAGTTTGTCAGAGATATTGGTTATACAAGAATATTAAACTCTTTGTATAAATTAGATAGGTGCTATTATATTTGTTTTTATAATATACCAAATATGTTCCATTATTATCTTCATAAATACATGATTGTGGGTAAGACTAAAGTTAAAACTAAATATTACGATCACTTCAATTGTAACATAACATGACCTTTATTTAAAAAATTCACCCCATTCTTCACATAATTTTAGAACATCTTTAAATAATTGAACGTTTTTATCCATGATAATTTACTAATCATTTTGCAACATTAATATATTCGTGAAACCACTTATAATATTGAAGTTTTATCTTATCCACTGTATTTATTGATAAACTTGAAATAAATGTAAATTAACTGTGGTTTTCATTAAATAAGCAGAATTTCAAAATAAATGCAGAAACATGCGAAGCTTTGTTTATAAAAGCTTATTATTTAAAATTCTATTTTCTTTTTTTCTGCATAAGTTAATTCATGACGTTTATGTAGGTGAATATTTCTAAAGTTGAAGTTATAATTATCAATTATATTTATTTCTATAGTTGTAGTAAAAACTCTTTTTAATTTAATTAAAAATAGTTTTAATATCATTTTCAAAATATTACGTGTTCATCAAAATATGCATACAATAAAATGCTTATTTAAACTCGTCATTAATTAAAAATCATTTATTAAAATAGGGATCTAAATATCTTGTATAATCGCTTGTATATTTTAAATTGATTAGCTGTGAGTACATATTAGAAAAATGTTTATATGCTATTCAATAAAGTGTAAAGATATTTTAGTTGTGATGAAAAGTACTGTGTTTTGTTGTTTTAATTAAGATATAGATGTTGAATTATTTTTCCTTAAAATACGTCGTGTTTTGTGTTTTGTAAGATATGATTTTCACCTGTTACATGATTGTTGTAGTTGTTTTAAACGTCTTTTAAATTAGTTTTACAGCTGTGTTACTATAATTATATTTCTAATACCAACGTGGTAAATATGATGGTATTATTGTTTATATTATTATTATTATTATTATTATTTATTATTGATTATGGTTATTATATTCTTAAAAGATTGATTATTTATTTATTATGTATGGATGTAATTTCGGATTAATGCGGACTTTCAGACATGGTGTGGCGTAATATAAATAAAGTCAAATTTATTATCTATATTATTATTATATAATTATATTATTATTAATATTCAATTATTATATTATTTACTTATATCTATCTTATTATTTCCCTATGATACTTTATGCAGTGGGATAATTATCCTTAAGAGCATGAACAAAAGCAGATTAAAATATGATGCAGATAATTTTATTATTATTGTCTAAAACATTATTGTATATTATTTATTATTATTATTTATTGGCCTACTATTATTTATGGTGTATGTGTGTTATTATAATTATTATATATCTTTATTATTATTATGATGTATGATGGATCATATTATTAGTTATTATTCGATCTTGAGGGTTGATTATTCGATCTATTATGTATTATCGTGAATTAAGCTAATTTATTACTGTGATGTGCACTTATTTTGGGAATTATATTGCGATTTTACAATGTATCAAGTATTATTATGATGGTCATGATTATTATTATTTATGTATGATAATTGATATTATTAATTATTATTATTATTATTAAGATATTATATATTTATCACTATGATATAAAATGTATTTATGTATGTATTGACATATATAAGGTAAGGGTGTGATTAAATATAATCCTATTTGATTTATTTAGAGGAAAATAATATTAATTAATGTATTATTTATATTAACATTTACAATATATATTAATATTATTAGTTATTAATGTATTATAATACACTATGGTTGTTCGTGATTTCATTACAAATGAATGTAATGTCCACAATGAATTATTTGTAAGACAACTATATTATATTACAGTAATACTGTTGTCGAAATCATTATTAATAGACGGATGGCACGATCCCTATTGGACATTAAAATTATTACTGATCTACATATGTTATTAAATTGAGATTGGTGTATTGAAAGGTACCTTTGTAAATTATAATTTATGGATGTATCTAGTATATCTTTGTATAGTGAGCGGCTGTAATTTATATTGCTGCTATATTTTGAAACTGATGTTATCATAAAAATTTATATATTAAATTAGATTAAAAATAATAAAATTAAGTTATCATGATTATTCAAAACAATTATAATATTTATATTATTATTAATAGGTCATATTATTATTTATCATTGATTTTATAATTGATATAACTATTATTGCGAATTTAGTTGTTCCATAACATTAAAATCATCATATGGAAAGAGATCAGTAACTGTAGTCACTTAGCTTAATGTAGAGTTAAGTTCTATTTGATTGAAAGATGATTAGTGAAAATACTTTGACTAAGAGTATTATTATTATTGATTATTAATTATTTAAATACTTATATTGAATATTTATTATATTATTTAGTCTATTATTATCGAATTATTATTATTATTATTATTAGCGCTGCAAATCGCAAAAACAAACTCATCATTATTATATTTCATTATGTTATAGCGTTTGAATAATAAAAAAGAATTTTTATACATATTACAATTAACAATGGTAAAAAGGTCTGTTACTACAAAGACATACATTGATCTACACGGGATTAGTATAGTTCAAAAATACCACATTTCATGTTGATTACTAGGTGGAAAAATTATTTTAGTTGAAGCAAGCAATGATGGATTAGATCTCACTAACTAAATTAGAGTTTTAAAAATATTAAAGTAATTTAAAAATAGATGTAATGGTGGTTGTCTTATTGAATAAAAAAAACTACCTCATCTTAGTCGCCGTTATTATCTCTGTGGTATTGTTTTAATAAAGTACGTTCGATGAAGAAAATATTTTTCGATCGATTAAAATTATTATTTACTATTATTAAAGAAATAAAATTAAAATTAAATTTATCTTCGAATTCGTTTTTGATTTTTTAAAGAAAACTAATATTTATCATCATCATCATCATCATCATCATCAAAGCGATTCACGAGGAGTTTCGAGTTCGTTCATTCTTACGAACTACATTCCTAAAAAAATCGACGGTGATATCGGTATCAACCTTTTTCAAATCCTTTTTGATTACCGATGTAACTCTTTCGAAAGCGTCTTCGAACGTAAAAACATCTTCTCCCTGTAAATTTTCAACGGCATTAAAAATTCTCTATATTTAATAGTTTCCTCGATCGTCTATAACAATGAGTTATTTTAAAAGAATAATAAAAAAATTATAAAAAATTAAATTTTTTAGACGCAATTTTTTTCATCACAGGACGGACATAAAAAAGAATCGAAATTATAAGAAGAGGCAAAAATAAGGTTAGGTCTTCAGTTATCGCTGAATTTTCAACGAAGACGACGTCTCAACGATTGTGAGCACGTGTGTTTCGTTCGAGACTGACGAAGAAAAGTTGCGGGCTTTCGATATTTATATATATATTTATCTATATCGGTAAATAAATAATGAATCAAACTGTCAGACGAAGAGACGATTTAACCATCGACGTGCCACCCGTAACCACCGCCGATGGACTTAGAGAAGATGATGAAGTAGTGGAGAAACTAGTTTTAGACAACGATCAAATCGATCAATATCTGGACCTTCCGTTATCGACAAACGTTAGAGCGATCAAAATGTACTGGCGAAACCGATCGACCATCATCGATATCGATAGCGTGTTATCTCTAATTTATAAAACAAATGCCGAGAATTTAGAATTGATTATCGATTATTCGGTGGAGAGGGAATTATTCCCGAGGCACGCTTTATTTCCAAAAAAGTGCATTAAAAAGCACGAGCCCTGTAAAAAATGCATGGTCAAAAAATTTAAGAACTTTATCGTGGCGATTGATATCGAAGGCAAAAGATTGGTCGAATGGAAGTTTACCGAAGGGACCAAGAGTAAGAAACGCTTCAAATTTTTGAAAGACGATTGTTCGGTATTTGAAAAAAGGTTCGAAAAGGTTCTCGAGCGCGGCGATAAACGGTGCGAAATTGAAATACCGTTTTGTCACTTATGCCTCGGGATTCGCTTGATATTGACATCAGTCATGAGCGACGCGTTCAATCGCACTTACAATTACGGGTGTCAGTGCTTTTCTTTTCATAGCCTCCTCGAAAAAGAAATTCTGAATTCGTGGGACGTCAGAAAGTTTCACAACGTCCTTGAAAATGATGCCGAAAAAAATAACGGTTTTGTCGAACTGAAAATAACGAATTATTGCGATTTTAACGCTATTTTTAAAACTAACGAGGAGGTGAATAAACATTTTGAGTTTAAGAACGTTCGTAAGTTAAAAATGATTTCGGACAAGGACGCTAGAAGATGGAGAAGTCGGAGCGAATATCTATTAAATAAAGAAATAGATATGAAATTTTTAAAGGCTTTTCCAGACCTCGAAAGTTTAGAAATCGAGTGCACCCCGAATTCTATTTTAAATCTGATATTAAACGACGTGAAAAGCGACACGCCCGTGCGAATGTGCGAAAAATTAGAGGAATTGAGAATCTATTTTTGCGAGAAATTATACCGTACTCTCAAGATCTTCCCGAGACTTAAAAAGGTAGCGGTCTTTCTCGATCGGTGCAACATCAAATATTTTAATCTTCACCAGATTTTCGGAATCGGAGAATCTTTAGATACTTTGGAATTGATTTTCGACTATTTTTGCGAGAATGAGGATCTTTCGTTGATGATTGACACACCGCCGCTGCTCGCTCATTATTGCAACGATCTCTGTAAAAGAGAGTTCCCCATCAAGAACGTTTTAATAAGCGCGGCTGACTCCCTAGCTTCTCCAATATTTAGCTTTTGCCTAAATACTGATAGTAACGGCTCGATATACCGCAAAGTGAAAAACCTATTCTCAAATAAATCCCCTATAGACGATTTGTTTAAAAGATTAGGTGATATAAACCATTCTTCTCCCGTAACCCTAGATGTAGACCCTTCGATATATGGCGATAAGGAGTTTTTTACTAGTCTCGTTAAATTAGTCGAAAAAAAAATAAAAAACGCAAGAAATAATGATAACAACGTGCCTACAAATCATTCGCTAGCTCTAGCTACGAGATATACAACGAGATCAAAAACCTATTCTCCGATAAACCCCCCATAGACAAATTGTTCGAACGCTCGGGTTACACGAACCAATCTACTCCCGTAACATTTATGTATTCAACATACGAAGATAATTTTTTTACTAGGGTTTTTTAGGCTAACGATTGCAAATTTTGGTAATAAAAATATTTTTTTGCTAAGATAAACTCGTTTGATTTTCCCAAAAACTAAATTAATAGGTTGATGACGTCGATGATATTAATAATAATGAATTCAATTTCTAACTTATATCCATAGGATTATAATTTATAAATTTTTAACATTTTATAAAAGTTAAAATTACCATTTTTAAAGGGTAATATCTTTCCAAGTACGTGAAGTAAGGGGCTGAAAATTTACATTTTTATAGCCCGTGCTACGTTTTAACTTGTCTATAAATTTCATTATGTTGCTTTCAGCTGATAGCAAAAAAACAAGCCTCAAAATTACCAATTTCAGGAACCCTATGCTAAGGTGCTAGTACAAAAAAACGTTTCCTTTATTATGGGTTTGTGCCAAAATTTTTAATTGATTGTTCCCTTTAGAAATTTTTTCTACCGAAAATAAAAGAAAACACGGAATTTAGGCCGGAAACTAGCATGCCTAGATTGAAGATGCCATGTTGCCATGTTTATATTTTCAAAACTTTATGACCAAGCCGGTTCAAACTATGTCTTCTTGTAGTCCTTACTACGTTTTACTATTTGTAACTCTTCGATTATTCTATTAAGTTACGGGGAACAGGGGTCCTGGGAAAGTTTCCAAAATTTCCGGAAAAAATCCTGTTATTCCCCCTTTTGCCAGTAAGGTGGGGAAACAAAGAAAAACGTTCCCTTATTATGGTTATGTGCCAAAAATTTTAAAATTGATTCCCTTTAGAAATTTTTCCACCAGAAATAAAAAAAAACGGAATTAGGCCGTAAAAACTGTAGCACGAATCTTTACAGAGGTCAGTAAAACTAATTGATAGATTGAAATTGCATTTACGCATGACCATTATTATTTTTTCTACGAATTTTTAAAATTCTCAAGGTAACGTTCCCTTTAGTGCGATTTTATTATGCGTTTTGGCACAAATTTGATCTTCTTCCTCCCTTCATTAACAAACAATTTAGGCCGGAAATTTCGGGTGAAAGTTGTCATATTGACAGGCTTATATTTTCAAATCTGTATGACCTAGCAAGTTAAAATTTTAGTTTATTTTAGTCCTTACTATGTTGTACTATTTGTTTCTCTTTGTTTATTCTTAGTATGATAGATTGTGATTTTATAGCTCTAAATTGGCCATTTCCAACCTATATCCATAGGCTTACAATCTCTAAATTTTTAACATTTATAAATAGTTATAAATTACCATTTTTAAAGGGTAATATCTTTCCAAGTACATGAAGTAAGGGGCTGAAAATTAAAATTTTTATAGTCTGTACAACGTTTTAACTTGTCTATAAATTTCATTATGTTGCTTTAAGCTGGTAGCAAGAAAACAAGCCTCAAAATTACCAATTTCAGGAACCCTACGCTAAGGTGGTAGCACAAAAAAACGTTCCCTTTATTATGGGTTTGTGCCAAATTTTTTATTTGAATGTTCCCTTTAGAATTTTTTTCCACCGATAATAAAAAAAACACGGAATTTAGGCCATAAACTAGCACGCCTAAGTTAAAGGTGCCATGTTGCCATGTTTATATTTTCAAAACTTTATGACAAAGCTGGTTGAAACTATGTCTTCTTGTAGTCCTTACTACGTTGTACTATTTGTAACTCTTTGATTATTCTACGTACGATAGATTTTTATTTATTTAGTATCAAATTGGCCATTTCCGACCATCAAAAAAGAGTACGTATAATAACATAAATTTTAAAATTCGGATTGTTTCACAGATTCTAAAAAAAGTATTAACTCATTTATTAGTTGAAAACTTCAATAACTCAGGAATAATTTGAGATATCGTAAAACTAAAATCAGTCGTAGGGTCCTTAGATACTCCTCATTAGTTTGCGGGGGTACAGAGGGTTCCTGGGACAAGTTTCAAATTTTCCGGAAAAAAAAACCTAAGTGTTCCTTCCCCCTTTGCGTAAGGTGATGGAACAAAAAATTGTTCCCTTTATTATGGGTTTGTGCTATAAATTTTAATTGATCGTTTCCTTTAGAAATTTTTTCCACCAGATATAAAAAAAACCAAAGATTTTGGGCAGTAAATTAGCACGCCTCCTTACAGAAGGTCATAACTAATTGATAGATTGAAATTGCATTTACCTATGACCATTATTTTTTTTTTCTACGAATTTTTAAAATTCAGAAGGTAACGTTCCCTTTAGTGCGATTTTATTATGCGTTTTGGCACAAATTTGATCTTCTTGTTCCCTTTATTAAAAAAGAATTTAGGCCGAAATTTTTTGTTGAAAGATGCCATATTGACAGGCTTATATTTTCAAACCTGTGTGACCAACAAGTTAAAATTGTAGTTTATTGTAGTCCTTACTATGATGTACTATTTGTATCTCTTTTTTTATTCTTAGTACGATAGAATGTGATTTTTTAGCACTAAATTGGCTATTTCCAACCTATATCCTTTGGCTTGCAATCTCTAAATTTTTAACATTCATAAAAAGTCACAAATTACCATTTTTAATGGGTAATATCTTTCCAAGTACGTGAAGTGAGGGGCTGAAAATTAACATTTTTATAGTCAGTACTACGTTAAAACTTGTCTATAAATTTCATTATGTTACTTTCAGCTGGTAGCGAGAAAACAAGCCTTAAAAATACCAATTTCAGGAACCTCTAAGTGGTAGCACAAAAAAAACGTTCCCTTTATTTGGGTTTGTCCAACAAGTTTTAATGTATTGATTATAAAAAATGTATATAGTATATATATAACTATATATTATATATATATATATAAATATATATATATATATATATAATATATATATATATATATATTATATATATATATTATATATATATATTAAAAATTAGTTAAAAATATATTAGAATATAAATAAAATAAAAAAAGCGTTCACGACTAACGCCACTACTGGCCGGGAGCGATAACCTTCTTTCCCTCCTCCTACCCCCCCTTTATCGATGTCCCCCCCTACTCTTTCGCTTTACGCCGGCTTCAAAAAAACAAAAATGGCCTTTTGGATGACCGTGTCTTTCAAAATTACTTTAAGTTTCGATTCCACCCGTTTACGAGCATCTTCGTAGGGAAGAAATATTTTTCCTCGACTCGCGTTCGTTTTCCGAGAAAACTCATTCTCGATAAAACTGCGACATACGTTTCTGAACACATTTTTTATATCGAACAATCGTCTTACGACGTCCTCTCGTATATCAAAATGTCGCTCGGCTACGAATGCGAGATCCGTTAAATTGAAGTCGCCGATGCGCCTCTTATCTTTATCAACCCCGAAAAAAACATTTTCGTTCAACCCGATATACTCGTTGAAATCTAAAATGTCGTACGTTTCGCTAAAGATTTTTAATTTTTCTATAGCCGTTTCGCGTTGTTTATCGTCGTCGAGATAATTAAAATTTTGACGATTTTCCATTTTAAATTTTTCAACTATTTCCAGGCTCGATCGAAGGGTGTATTTCTCTAATTCTAGGTTATACGCGCCGTCCCTTTTATTTTCGGCTAATCTTCCCCCGATCGTGAACAAATATACTATCGCGGACGACGGAGAAAAATCCAGAATTATTTCTCGAACGCGTCGATCGACTAGCTCGCGGAATAACGAGGACACGAATTTAATTTTCTTTTCTTCCGGCACCTCGTCGCGATACGCGTAAAAAAAAAACAAGGGCTTCGTCAAGGTTTCCGATTCGCGGATCGCCGTATCCGGCGATCTTATTAATTTTTCTTTATATTCCACTAAGTCGCGACGATCTAAATAAACGGCGAAGGTCGCGAGTATCGATTCCAGTTTCGTTCGAAGGTAACTAAACCGCTCTTTGAGAATTATCAAATTGATCCCCGCGCACGCTAATCCGGCTAGGTGCGCGTCTTTATAAACCGCCAAGGGGTTTTTAAAAATGCAGTAAGTGCAAATCCGCGTGAATACGTCGGTTTTCATCAGGGGTTTTAAAACTTTCGCGACAGGCGGGGTAAAAACGGGCACCACCGCGTTCACCCTGGTCCCGTTATCTAAGGCGACGCTCCTTAAACCTCTTCCGACCTCGCTATCTCGGAACTCGACGGAATCCGTAATCGTAGAAGAGTCCATGGAGGTTTGACTCAGTATTGGATATATATTCTTTTGATCGCTCAAGGTCGCGCGTATTTTCCACGGCGTCTCCGTAGTCGTCTCGTAAACCAGTAGGGGGATACCGGTGACCGTGAAAAGCTTAAAGAACGGGATTTTACCGCGGTTTACTAAGTCGACTAAATGAGGGTCGCGAAGATCTTGAATCGTCGACTCGAACGTTACGCGACACCGGTTTTGCCAAATTTCGTCTTCGGGGATTTCGTTTAGCCTCCCCATTATAGATCGCAATACGTTAACGAGGTCGCTTTTTGCGAATTCGGTAAATTCCCACTCGCCCCCCGTTACGGAGTAGCGCTCGCGGGCTTCGTTGGACGGTAGCATATAATTTAGAAATTTCATTTTTCTAGAAACCGGCGCCACCGAAGTCGGCCAACGCGGTTCAAAAATATCGCGCGTGGAAGATATTATTTCCTCGCACTCGAAAACCGAACTCGCTAAATCGAATTGAAGAATTCTTCCCCGGATATTTAACATTTGATTATCGTTTCCTAATTTTCCGATTCCATTTTTAAAAGCGCGGTGAACCATTCTCTTCATAACGTCTACGCTCTCCGTCAGTTTATCCCGCTCAAATTTCATTACCTCCTCGTACCTTCTATAATAATCGTGACGTTTCTTGATACGAAAACGCCACCTCTGAAATATTTTATTCGAGAGGAAATTTATATCGACGTCGCTCTTTTTTTGAACGACTTCTAGACGCAAAACGCGACTACTCTCGCCGGATTTGTGTAGCGTCATCGATAATAACGATTCGAGGAGAAGGGGATCCGTTCTGAAATAAATAAAATCGCGAAACGTATAAACCGTGTCGCATTTTTCGTTGATCGGGTAATCGCGTTTGTCGTAATGATCGTCCTTAATCGGACGCAGATATCCCCCCGGCGTAAATTTAACGAAATCGTTTCCACCGTCGTCGTCATCGCCGTTCAGCCACAAATAATCGTTAGTGTTGGCGGCCGGAAAAATTACACCGGACGCGAATTCCAGTACGGCGTGACGAATCCGAGGATCCTTCCAGACCACCTCGTAAATGCGAATATTTATCGACGCCATGAAGGAAACATAACTAAATCGCTCGATACGCATTATTATTATACTATTATTATTTATTTATCGTTCGTTCGAATACGGATAAAATACGTTAGATTCTCGATTAAAATTTAAAATCTTTTATGCTATTTTTTGGCTGTATTAATTTTTCGCATAAGATAACGGCTTTATCTTTCAATAATTCTTTCGCTTTCTCGACCGAAACAACGCACGAGTCCTCTTTTACAAATAAATTATTAGTATTATCGCTTTTAATAACGCCGCTACTATTTTCCCTCGCGTCCTTTTCGATATTGGCTTTCACGAGATTTTCCTTCTCGGCAGAAACGATTACCGGGGTTAAAGTAAAGTCGTCTACCAAAAAAAAAATGTTGGAAAACATCATCTCCCAAAAATTTCCGTTTCGATCCGCCCTATCGATGGAGTAATCGGAAAGAGAAAAAAATGAGCCATCCGCCGCCACCCCTTTTCGGTAGCCCCTCGTCGGGGGCGCGATATGTTTTATGAACCAAATGGTGGCGCTAATCATATCCTTAATTTCTTCGCCGCCGGCGGAATTATCGTTTTTAGCCACCGCCTTCAAAACCTTTTCTTTCAGCGTTTCTTCCCGGTATCTCTCGTTCGTTGGCGCGGTCATGTGCCTCCTCGTCGAAAAGTTACCCCTTTTCGCGGAAAGGAGTCTCTGAACCGTGGCGTGATCGTTGAAATATTTAAAATGGGTAGCCATCTGCTCGTGTGTTAGATGAATACTTCCGAAAAGTTTAAAGTATTTCGTGAAAGCGAAAATCGATTTTTTATCGCTCCCGATCTCGGAAACAACGCTGAGGATAGAGTCCGCAAGCATGCTGAACGCCGACACCCTGTAAATGTGTGCCAGCTCGTGCGAGTTGGTTATCAAATGCATCTTGGCGATTTCTATACGATCTTTTAAAGGTTTTTTTAAAAAAATTACGTTATCGAAATCCTCGTTCTTATTGTCGTCACTCGGTTCTCCTCCGGAGTCGAAAGGAGGAGGCTTTCCCGAATATCTAGGGATGCCGAAATTCACGTAATCGCAGAGAATCATATTTTTAATTAACTTTTCCTGACCCCGAGAAGAATTCGGGAAAATGTTATCCTCCAAATCGAAATTGCAATACCCTACCAAAATATAAAGAGCGTAAAATGCCAAATCACCGATATTCAAAACGCGATACGATAGAGAGGCCGCTGATCCCTCCTTAAACGTTATGAACAATTCGTTAAAAGAAGAATGTAGCCACAACTTTTTAACGTCCAAAGGAACGGGGGCACCCGAATTAACTATGTTTCCCCTCTCCTCGTAATAAAAGGGATATCTCGACCGATTGTCTTTGAAAGAGTAGGGCGTCGAGAAAAAGCGTCTGGCGCAATGTTCCTTAAACGTGGCCGATTCGTTTTTTACCCTCTCCGGAAAAAACAACCCGCTCTAATCTCAGTCGCGGCAACTGCAGTGGCGGTGTCGCTTCCGATTTTTTTACGAAAGAAGAATTATTACCGTTATCGTCGTTGTCGATGTAGTTTTTATTATTATTTATTATTATTATATTATATATTATCTATTATTATATTATTATTATTATTATTATTATATTATATTATTATTTTTTATTATTATATTATTATATTATATTCATTATTATTATACTATTATTTATTATTTATTATTAATTATTATTATTATTATATTATTATTATTTTATATTATTATATTATTATTATTATTTATTATTATTATATTATATATTAAAATGTGAGTAGTAGTATAGTAGTAGTAGTAGTAGTAGAGTATAGTAGTAGTAGAATTAGTTTTTTCCCTAACCATTAACATATTTGTAATGGCCCGCGATTTGATTAAATTTAACGCGTTGAACCCGTAGTGCTTCTCCACGCGCTCCGGAATATCTATTTCATAGGCGTTCAGCATCAAACTGTGAGGGGGTGGAGGAGGCAATCCCACGTCGAATCCCATAACGACGTGCAACTTTTCGTTATACTCCTTCGCGCTCTCCACCACTCGCGATTTCGCTTTCTCGTCGTCGGAGATCATATCGGAAATGAGTTTTTGAGACAGCCTAGACCCGATGTTGTACCTATTTTGCGAAGATACGTGACGCGTTAGCTTGTTTAACCGAACGACGTTGAATCCGAGAAGGCTTAAAACGTGCGTCGGAAGGCCCAAAACGTGAGGAAACCGTTGCTTTAGGTGGGACGATCCTTGCTTCCCGGTCTTTTCATCGAGTGAAATGTGCTCAGACTTGGCTTTGCTATCGATATAGAAGGGCAAGCCGAAAAGCAAATCTATCGCCAATTTAACGGTGATAGGATTCACGTCGGACCAGCGGCAAAAATATACCATTCCGAAATACAAATACAGTAAATGAGCGCAGTAAACGCGCAAATTCCTTTTAATACTTTGGTCGTCGCGGGAGCTGCGGGAGACGCTCGTCCTCGCATCGTCGCCGCCGCCGGAAGCGAGTATCTTTTCGCCCGTTTTTATAGTCATGAATAAAAATTTCAAAGTGCTAACGATCGTCGCGGCGGATAAAGTGCTCTTTTTCGGTTTCCCGAAGCGCGTTTCTCCCTTAAGAATATCTTTGCTCCTGAAATATTCTCGGGAGTGAAAATTTTCGACGAGGAGTCTGTTGAAACTCCCTTTCGGCAAAGGGCGGAAAATGTAAGAATTTATGGTGTTCAACTGATGAAAAAATGTTCGTTTGCTTATGTGAGAACCTCGAGCGAAAAAAAACATTTTCAAAGCTAAATAGTTGCACGGCACGGGGGGAAAAACGTTTATTCTTCGGGCGGCGTGCCCGCTGATCTCGTTACACAAGTAAAGTACTGCGTTGTAATAAAAATATTTGCGAATAATGTCTTTTATAACCCTGAGCGAACTATCCTTGATCGAAATTTGTTTCAAAGATATCAACTGTAATATTTGTTTTTCGAGTTCCTCGTCGAAATTGCACTGCCAAATCAGATCTATCCCACCGGTTTTCCCATTTTCATTATCCGGGACCCTACCCGCTATGGCGCCCCAACCGTCGCCGCCACCTTCGTTTTCATTAATAATTCGGGTATCGAAGTTTTTCGTTTTCCTTTCCAAATAGGACAAAAAGTTTTCCTCCTCGTCATCGCGCGCGTTTGTCTTTACGCCCATTTTTTGTAGTTCCTTTTCGCAAATATAGGAGGCGTGCAAATAACTAGTCGGAACTTCGATTCTGATCATTTTTTCGTCATCTATTACAGTCGCGTCGTTACGAGCGCGGCTCCATTTCGACGTTATTTCGTCGAACGGAGACGACGACACCGCAGTCGACGAGTTGAATGGATAGGAATTCGGATTATGTTTCGACGGATTCAACAGTCGAAATTCTATCTCTTCTTCGTTGGGCGTGTCGTTTAACACCATATACAACGAACGTTTCCTGCCATCGGAAGACGCGAAACTAGAAAATTCCTTCGCGTATTCCACGAGAACTTTATAAAAAGAGCCCGTGAAAATTTCTGAATCGGAACAATCCGTATCTCTAACTGTTTCCGCGTGCGCGAGCGACGCTGCTACGACGTGTTCTGATACGTTCGGTAATTTCGGATCTCGCTTTTTAGATATTTCGTATTCGCCCTCTCGCAATTTTTTAATACTCTTCCTTTTAAAGTTCGTTTTTCTACCAAAAATGTCGCGAGCTTTTATAAAAATGTTAATTCTATTATCGATTAGAAACTTGGATGCGAACGCTACCGAAAAGAAAAGAGGGGGCCGCGGCGGCCCCGCCGCCGATGATTCGTTTTCATCGGCAGATATTTTCTTCTTCTTTCGCGACGACTGGAAGAAAGAACGATCCCTGGAGGCGTACGATAACGCGGATCTTAAATTAAAATGGAAGTTTTTCTTCTCCCCGCCTTCTTCGGGATAAATCGTGCAGTTTTCATTGGATAAGAGGTTGTAGAGCAACTGGACGTTATTGACGCTCGCAGAAGAATCGTCGACTCTCGTTCTTTTTCGTACCCTTTCGCCCTCGGTATTGCTTTTTACCTCAGTTTCTTTATAGCTATTTACGCTTTCGTGGTTATCTTCTGGTTTGGTTTTTACAATTGGTTTTCTCTTTCGAAATAAATTTCGCGATATGAAATCTATATTTCCTAAATCGTTTTCATTTTTCATGGTGGGAATAGTAAGATAATAAATATTAGTATTAATTCTATCTATCTAATAAAATTAGTATTATATATTACGGTAATAACGAAAGATATTTTTTTAAAATTATTATAAAAATTATAATATATAATAAATTTATTATAATATACGATAGTTTTCACGCCATAAATCGATCGTGTCGCAGTGTTAGAAACCATAATATTTTAAATTCTTTCGCGACAAGGCCTATCGGCGATATAGTCATTATGGAGTTGCTCTTTGATCACATTGCGAAAAAAATCGACGCTTTTATCGCTAGAGAGCAAATATCAGACAAGATCGAAAAAAAATGTATTAGGGGAGACATTAGTCTGATCGCAAACGCGTTCTCAGATCCAACAGAATACGATGAAATCATCAAAGAATTGGATCTCGAAGAAAAACGCGTGAAGAATCGTAAAATCTTTTTATCGGAATGCCAGCGAGGTTTCGCCGTCGAAGACGACACTTCCCTCATCAGGGAAGGTATTCGAATCACTTTTAAGCAGAACCAAGTATTCTTCAATTTTTTTTCGGATATTTTATGCTTGGTAGAAAATCCGTTTAATATTTTGAACTACCTTTTTAAAACGCTCGTAACCTTGAACCCGAAATCGTCATTCGAATTAAAAAATCATTTCGTTCCTCAAAATACCGCCAATATCGGAGAGAATGTCGAATTCGGAAACGTGTACGCGTCATTCACGGCCGCCAATTTCAAGAATCGAAATATCGTATTCATGTTTTATCACAGCAACGTATTTAAATTCGACAACGACCCGAATTATAGTTTAGGCTGCGTATACCAGAGCTCATTTCCTAGATCGACTAGCAATGTCGGTAAAAACGAAGACGAAAATGGCGGTAATGCCTCGTTGTTTGATACCGGTAGCGACGGTCAAATGTCTTCTTCTTCGCCTTTCGCCTCTGCTGACAAAATGATTCAAAAAAAGAAAAGTTTGTTGTGGACAGACCGCATGGGCTCCGCCCTCGTAATACCGTCGACCGTCGCTAAAAAAGGACACGAAAAGCCATTCAACAGAAGAGGCGGTGGTCACGGCGGCAGAGACGGCGATGAATACGACGAGGATTTCGTAGAAGATCTAGATTCCCACAACGACGGTGACGACGACGACGACGACGACGACGACGACGAGAGAAGATATAATGAGGTGAGAAAGATGGATGTCAAAGATACTCTTTTAAATTACTGTTTAGCCAGAAACGCAAAAGCGTTTAAAATTCATCCGGCGGGCTCGATAATTTGTCGATCCGCTCACACGATCAATTACGTTATCGATTACAACAGTAGGTTTTTGACGTACTCGAATGCCGAAATGAAGCCCGCGGTGGAAAACGTGATAAGCGATTTGAAGGCCAAAAATATATTTTCGAATAGTTTGGAAAACGAAAAGGCGATAGCTATCGCGATTTCGAAAGCGGTAGAGAGCGAGGCGATGGCGTCGATGCCAGATTTGATCGACGTTAATAGTCCCCAATACAGAATGATGAAATTACTTTGGATCGTATTCACATGCAGAAAGGAAAGTAACATGATATATTTATTGAACGTTTTCACTCACTTAATTCTCGGCAACGTTTTCTTTGATCCATCGCGCGATATGTATCGTTTTAACAAGATAAAGTCGGTAAAAACGATCAAGAACGTGCCCAAATTCACGTTGTTCAAAAATAAAGACACAGCGTATGTAAAAATTAACGCGTACTGCGGATGCGATTGCGACAAATGCGGTAGAAGTAACCATAAATCTCACCAAATCAGAAACACCTCGTACGATGGCGAACCCTTAACGCTGTACACGAATGTTAGGGAATATAAGATCGCCCGAAATTATCACAACAGTTGCTTTACTAGGTCTGCTTTCCACTCTTTGTTTTGCAATCGCGTAACCTTTTCCGCCACCAGAGACTCGAACCCCAGTGAGTACATGAGAGATTTGCTGTACCTCGTCGGATACAGGGACGAGAAGTGCTACAAATATAAATTGAACCAAAAAGGGAAAGAACTTTTGATGGAAAAAATGAATAAGAACATAGGGTGCGGCGACCTTTTCATCAAAAGGCCCCGCGATGAGGTGATGGCGAAAATAAAAGAATGGGAAATAAGCCCCCGGGACGCGATTCTATGTTACCTGCGGTGTTACGAAGAATTGAGCGGTTTCCGAAAAAAATCCAAGGAGGACGCTAAAGCGTTCAGGGTCTCAACCTTGCCTTTCGCGAAAATGTTTTTTTCCAACGTTAAAAACGCTAATGACGCTCGCGACATCGTCACGAAACAAAATAGCTTAAGGATTCACAGAATTATGAGTGGTATGATGAACGTAGATTCGATGAGCGGATTCCTCGAAGGGTTTTACGTTTCTGTCACTAACGGATACACGATCGAAATTTTCAACGCGAATACCAACATTTTAGTAATGAATAACGAGGTGGGTTCGTCAAACGCCAAAAAGGGAGATCCCGGGTTCTTTTCCGTTTCCAATTTAATGCCCGAAATGTCTTTTAACCAGAGCGTAATGGTCGAGGGCTTTACCGAAAGTGACGGTAGCGGCGCCTCCGAAGCCGAGAGCGATGACGGAATTGGAGCGTATGAGAGGAAAAGAAAAAAAAAATCGGAACGAGGATTAGTAAATGTGGGTTGAGCCGTGGCTTTCGCCTGCTGCAAAAGAGGAGTGCCGAAAAGTAGAGCAACGGCGGAAAGCGAAACGAAAAGAAGAAAAGGAAGGGGCGCGCCAAAGGTGAAGCGAAGGCCCGAGGAAGGAAAAAGAAGCGTGCGAGAGATCAGCCCGGGAAAGAAAGTCGAAACGTTGGGAGCCAGCAGAAGGACGGGAGTGCATGGGCAAATTATTATGGAGGAGGATGAGTAGTATAGTAGGATATGAAATGGATGTATTAGAGAGTATCGGATGAGATAGATGAGCATATGAAGAATGAAGTGAGTATGATAGTGTAGTCATTAGAGTAGAGTAGATAGAGTAGTAGCATAAGATGAGGAGTTGCATAAAGTATGATGTGAATGAGTATGAAGTAGTATAATAGTATAGGATGATGAGGTGATAGTAGGTAGTAGGTAGGAGAGATTGTAGATTGAGGAGAGAGGAGGAAGTAGTAATGAGTAGATGTAGGAGTAGAAAGGAGGGCAAAGAATATGGTGAAGGAAAATTAAAACACCAGACGCTAACGAGTGTAGTCAACAACAACTTACCAAGCGAGACGCCCGGTCGACCACAGGTGCGAGAAAAGTGGGGGAGTCGCTGCGAGATGAGTGTGGTACGGAATAGCGGTGCCATCGGGTCGGAACGGGCGTAGAAAGTCCGAAGAACGTCGGACACGAGTGTGTAGGTTCTAATGGTGCCAGACCATCCCGGCGAGGCGTGAGCGGCCGCGAGTGGCAAAAGGTCGAAGAGGGCGGAGCGCGGTAGAGAACGCGATGTGAGGAGGGGCAAGGTCCCGAGGGTGATGCAGCAGGCAAGAAAAGCAAAGCGAAAAAGACGCACAACGGGAAAAACGCGGAGGGGCAAAAAGAGGGTAAGAAGATAGTCGGCTCGTCGAGAAGGCGGGCCAACAAAAGGCGCGATGACGAAAGGCAGCCGGAGGGCGCCTAACGTAAACTGCGCAGACACTGCAGAAAGGCCGGCCACGCGTACCAAATGACTGGCGACACGGCGAGAAAAAACGAATACGCAACAATCAACGAGTGGCGCAATAGAAATAATCTAGCACGATAATACTACTAGATGCGGAAGTGTGACGGACCACCACGCAGGCAAAAACCAACTACGGGCCCGGAAAGGCGGCTGAACCCAAACTATGACCGTGCTGACCCCAAACTAAAGTAACACACGCGTCCGAACCGCATAACCCTCCGGACAGCGCTGTGTTCGGCGGCGTCGCGCGGTCGTCGACCGCTCGCACAAAGTTTCGCGATAAGAATAAGAACGCCCCCCTCCGCCAGCCACAATGACCCCCCACCTCACACGGGGCCCTGCACGAAACCGGGGCAGACTAAACGAATGCCGGGAGACATGCTAGATGGATAATAGGTATAATGCCCATCTCTCTCGTCTTAGTTGGTGGTCGCTATTAGAAACTTTGTTGCTCGCCACGGCCCACGTAGCGTGTTATATATCAAGGCCGACAGTTACAGGGCACGTACAGCGCTCTTCCTCGATCCTGGGAATGTTATACTGCTGGCGGATTTCCGCCCGGCTTGTTCAGGGTAAATGCTGCTGTTGCTGTCCTCTATTTTTCGGTTTTGCCCCTGCGCCTCAATTCCGTTACAACGCGTATTTCCTCTCGGTTTCCCGCGTCGTAGGGAACGATGAAAAACGGGAAGGTTTAAGGCCCTTCGGATGTATGTCGCATTTGCTCTTTCGTGGCGGGTCAGCGTACCCGGTGGATCCCTGCCGGCTCCGTGTTTAGAACAGTCGTCGGTTTCTCGCGGGGTGCTCTTCACCGAGTGTCCCGCGTGGCCGACAAGTTCACTTTGAAAAAATTAGAGTGCTCAGAGCGGGCTAAAATATTTACGTCCGAATGGTAGCGCATGGAATGATGGAACAGGACCTCGGTCCCGCCTTTTTCAGCCCGGTTTTTCGGAACCGAGGTAATGATTAAAGGGGACAGACGGGGGCATTAGTATTGCGGGGCGAGAGGTGAAATTCTTGGACCCTCGCAAGACTACCTACTGCGAAAGCATTTGCCAAGAATGTTTTCATTAATCAAGAACGAAAGTTAGAGGATCGAAGGCGATCAGATACCGCCCTAGTTCTAACTATAAACTATGCCAACTAGCGATCCGTCGGCGTCATTCCCACGACTCGACGGGAAGCCCCAGGGAAACCAAAGTTTTTGGGTTCCGGGGGTAGTATGGTTGCAAAGCTGAAACTTAAAGGAATTGACGGAAGGGCACCACCAGGAGTGGAGCCTGCGGCTTAATTTGACTCAACACGGGGAAACTCACCAGGCCCGGACACTGGAAGGATTGACAGATTGAGAGCTCTTTCTTGATTCGGTGGTTGGTGGTGCATGGCCGTTCTTAGTTGGTGAAGCGATTTGTCTGGTTGATTCCGATAACGAACGAGACTCTACCCTGCTAACTAGTCGGCGGATCGACTCCCGAGATGGGGTTTCCGACCGCGGGGTTTTGCGGGCGGGGGTCACCCAGGGCCGTCGTAGCTCCCGAGGGGCGGTGTCTAAGGCCGCTGCCGCTGCTGCTTTCCGCCATGGGTAAGTGCGAAGCTGATGATGATAAGGATGGGAGTTACGTGCCGCGCGAACAGCCTCCCTCGTGGGGTTGCCGCGCGTATCGTAGCTTACCTTCCGTCCGCTCTCAGTCTTTGCCTACTGCCTTTTCGGTGTGGG
>JABUQX010109879.1:60000-72500 GCA_015478945.1 Trachelipus rathkii | reverse complement strand
TTCGGAATAGGTTGGACATGTGCGTTGATGCTGTCCAATACTGAGGGAAAGTGCTAGTTTGAGAGCATCAGAGAATATAGTTTGAACAAGGGGCGGGTCAGCACGCAAGCACATTCCCTCAAAACTCGGGGAGGAGTGCCATCCGGCACCCGCCTTCCAAACGTTCATAGATCTCAGGAGGCCCATGCACCCGATCAAATGTAATCACAGGCAAACATAGGACACCGAGAGGAGAAGAAGGAGGAGGAATGCTAGAATCGTCCAAGGTTCAGTTAGAGGAAAATAGGAGTCCGAAGAGATTGGCATTTTCAGTTGGAGAGTTAGCAACAGAGCCATCAGATCGAATAAGAGGAGGAAAGGCAGATTTACAGAAGTTGTTAGAGATGTTTTGGCAAGAGGCCAGAAAAGATTTGTCAGTAGGAGAACCGAGAAGGTTAGCGCACTTTCGTTTGATGAAAGCCAGCTTTTCTCGTCAAAGATTATCCCTGCAACGATTTCTAGCTGAGTGAAAATTAGCGAGAGTGATAGAAGAACGAGAACTTTTCCACCCCCGATACGCGCTGTCTCTAGCCTGAATGGCCAGAGAACAAGCACGATCGAACAATGGATTATGAGGAGAGAAAGATTTAGTCGAAGAAGGAATGAACCTGCTCATCCCGTCAACGATGGCAGATCCCACCTTAGTGGCAGAAGCCGAAGCGTCATCAGAGTCAAAGCAGTCATTCCAATTATATTTAGCGTAGAAGCGACGCAAGGCTCCCCAATCAGCCCGATCAAAGTGCCAGAAAAAAACGCATAGGGCAGGATGGAGCTGTTAGAGAGAAAGTATTAAAATTAAGAGATATAAGGTTGTGGTCAGATTTGCCAATAGGAGCGAAGATGGTATATATATATATATATATATATATATATATATATATATATATATATATAAAATCATATATATATATATATATATATTATTATTTTAATATAATATATATTATATATATATATAATATATAAATATATATATACCTTCCTTCTCACCCCTGACCAACCCATCATGGGAGAGGCCACACCTCACCCAGGTACCCCGCCGACTTAACTGGTCTCCTCCAAATATCCTCCAGGGATGTTATGTTCTACGTTGTTCTGTGTTGAGAATTTTTTAAACAGAAGAGAAAGATGTGGGATGTATCCTCCGGAACTTGGTTACAGTTTTGACAGATGCTTGTGGTGGTTTGGTTGAGGTTGAATCTGTGTTTGTAGTATTGTAATTTAGGGTGAGGGCCACATCTTAGCTTTGCTAAGGATGACTGACTGGTTCTTGATAGTGAGTTAAATTCTGATGCTATTTCTGGTGGCTGATTGTTTAAAATGTTGTTTGGTGGTCTGCGCCTTAAGTTGTTTTATGTTAGTGTCGTGAGGATTTGTTTGGTATATGTTGAGTTGTTTGGTGGGGGTGGAATGTTGTTAAGAATTTGTTTGTAATATAGCGCTGATGAAGAAGAAGGTTATTTGATTCTGTGGTGGGTAGGGTTAGAGATTGCAATGTGGGATGGGTGTTGAGGTATTTTGGTTTTGGCTAAGAATTGTGCTGCTATCATGTCCATGTGTGGGTCTATGGGTAAAATTTTGCTTTCTTCGTGCATGTGCTGTTGTGGTGTTGTTGATGTGCATCCTAATGATTCTTAGAGCTTTGCTTTGTGTCGTTTGGAGTTTCTTTATGTTATTATTAGTTAGTAGTGGGTGCCAGATTGGTGAAGCGTAGTTTAGAGTAGGGCTAATGAATTGTTTGTATATAGTGGTGAATGTTTGTTTATTGTTTGTGAGGTTTGTGTCAGCGGTGGTTCTTAATATGTTTAGTTTCTTATTGGCAGATGAAATTATGTTGTATATGTGTTTTGTGAAAGTGAGATGCGTGTCAAGAGGATAGGAGTTTTCTTAAAGGGTATAGCAATATTGTTTAGGTAGACTAATGAGTGTGTGGCACCAAGTTGGCGGTTGGTGGTAATTAATGTAATTAATGATTTATTTGGTGAGTTGGACATTCTGTTTCCTGTTAGAAATGTTTGAAGTTGGTTGATGTATTGTTGTGTCAGGTTTGTCGTCGTGTTTAGGTTCTGGTGTGTAGTGACTATGGTGATGTCTGCGTAGGTTGTTATGATTGTGTGATCTGTTTGTGGCTGTGGTAGATCGGCCGTGAATAGGTTGAATAGTGTGGGGATAGCATTGCGCCTTGGGCTACTCTGTTGTTGATGTTTACTCTTCTGGATTTTGTATTGTTTGTTTGCATTTGTGCTGTTCATCCTGATAGAAAGTTGGAAATCCATTTTATAGGATTAGTGTATGTTAAATTTGTTATTTTGTATTAACAAGTTGTGTTTGGGTACTGTATCGAATGCTTTATTGATGTCGATTGCTACGATTATTACTTTAAGAGTTGGTTTTGAGTTTTGGCCGTTGATTGTGGGTTGTATACTGTTTGTCCAGATATTGATTTTGTAATTGAGTAGTTTGTTTGACTTAGTGTGGGAATTTGTGTTTGATGATGTGTGGAGTTATTTTTACTGTTTTTTCTAGTAGTTTGCATAGTGTTGATAATAGAGAGATGGGGCGATATGATGAATTATCAAAGGGGTCTTTTCCTTCTTTTAATTTGGGTATAATGATAGTTTTTACCAGATAGGGAGAAATGAAGCTTAGGCTAATGGAGCTGTGTTATATATATTTGTGTTAATTGTGTTAAAGCAGTGTTCCCTAGGTGTTTGAGGTGTTTGTTTGAGAATTGTCTAGGCCAGTTGCCGGTGAGTTTTTAAGTGTCTTTGTTATGTTTTCTAGGTCAATTGTGGTTATTTCTACTGTTGGGTCGTGGTTGATTTTATTTTCTTGAGGGCTTTGATGATTTTCCCTGTTTTGAGGGTGTGTTGGTTTTTGACTCTGCTTTGCGAAATGAGTTGCGAAGTGTTTGCGTGTTGTTTGTAGGTTTGTGGGTTTGGTATGCTTGGATTTTGTTGATAATTCGTGTGAGTGTCAGTGCTTGTAGGTTGGTTGAGTATTTTCAGTGTGTGTACACTGTTTTCCACATTCTGGTGTAGTTCGTGTGTTGGATGTTCTTGTAGTGAGAAGATTTTAAATTTTTTGCCGGGATATACGTGATTGTTAGGTTTTGGTGCAAATTATTTAGAGGCATTACATCTAGTGTTGTGTCGTTTCGATTGATATTAGGTATTTTGTTCTGAGCAGAAGATTTACGTTGTTTGAGGAATTGGTGTTCTATTTCAGAGTGTTGGGTGGAGGATTGTATTTTTTATGTATCCTCTTTGGGGAATGGATTTGTTAGCTGCTTTTTGAATTAGAGAAGTGAAATTTTGTATGGCTTTGTTGAGTGTTGATGTGTTAGTAATATTTAGGGGATGTATGTTGTTTTCTGTATATGGTATGTGAATAGTGAGCAGTCGAGCTTTGTAGTTTGTGTATGTTTTCTGAGTGGGTAAGTTTGGTTTGTTGGCATTTTGGTATTTTATGATGGTGATTAGGTGATCGGAGTTTACTGGATCGGTTTGTGTTGTGTCAGTAGAGTTTTTGTGTGTAAATTTGGTGAACACAGTGTTATATATCTAAGTGATATGCACGTTTGCTTGGTTTGAGGTGGGTTTCTGGTGTGGTTGTTTGTGTTCTTTAAGATGTTGAGGTTTTCAAAGTTGGCTATGATGTGGGTTGATCTTTGGTTTGCTTCTTAGGCATTATACCATGTAGGGTGGTGAGCGTTGAAGTCACTTCCCATTAAGGTTTAGGAGGTGGGAGATTTCGGAGATGTTTGGTTTGTAATTTCAGGGCATTGTGGTGAGTGTGGTGGGAATATAGTGTTTATTAGGTGTGGTTTTGACTATCATTATTGTGGAGGACTGTGTTTTTGTAGTTTTGTCGTTTAATGACGTTGAGGGTAGTAGAGTGTAGTTTTGGAGGGGTTTGGGGTGTGAAGATGGCATAATATCCATGAAATTTTGGTTCTGGATAGTTATCGGGCAGGTAGGATTCATATTGTGTATGTTGTGTTGTTTTTAGAAGACTTCTATTTCTTTGGATTTAAAGTGCAGTCCGATTTGCGTTGGATTGTAATATGTTTATATTGTGTTTTTTTCTGTGATGGGTGTGTTGGGAGGGGGGTGATTGCGTGGAGTAGAAACTTTACAGATCGCGTTGTGTATTGAAGGGAGTGGTGTGGTGAGGTTGGAACAGTGCTTGTGGATCCATTGTTTGCATCGATTGCAGTTTATGGAGTTTCTCCTAACTATCTTGCTGCATATTGGGGATATGCAGATTTTAGGTCCGGTTTGTTTCTGTGTCAGCGGCTTTTATTGGTAAGGCTGAGACATAATTTAGGAAAGTATGCCTCATGATGAGTAGAAGGAGAAATAAAGTTGCTAAAATTATTAATTAGTTGCCAAAATGTGCAAATAATCAAGCAAGAAAGTGGTCGTTTCATGGAAACCTGGAGGTTGCCAAATGAAAAAAAGAAGAGAGAGAGAGAGAGAGAGAGAGAGAGAGAGAGAGAGAGAGAGAGAGAGAGAGAGAGAGAGAGAGAGAGAGAAAGAGAGAGAGAGTGCCTTCTTAAATATTTGAAGAATCAATAGTTTTTTGACTTCAAACTGTTAAGTTGATTTTTGCTAATCAAAAGAATATTCATTCGTGGTTTGGGTATTAAATTGTTCATTCGTTGTTTGGTTTCATGCTGATAACTTCATTCGTCGTTGATTAGTCTCTTTAAAAGCTATTCGGGTGTAGACCCTAAACTTATTCGTTCGCATCGCAGTTATTGGTTATTAAATCCGGCTAGTTTATTGTCTAGCACTTATCATTATTTATTCATTAGTTCGGTTCAATTATCAAAAAAAAATATTCTTTAATCAAAACAGTAGGAAGTGTCTGCTAGGCTACTTTTATAAGTTGCTAAATATTCTCGTGGACTCTTCCTCCTAAAATTAAATTATTCTGGAAAGCTAAAGACGGTTAACTACTTTGTTCTAAGCCTGAGAAAGCAAACTTTTTTCTCAATAGCTTAAAATAAAGGTTAGTTTAACATCCCACGTGCCTAAATACTCAGGGAACGTGAATACCCTAGGCCCTCCGGGAATACCTTTAAATAATCTAAATTTACAGAATAGGAAACAAAAAATTATTTTTCTATTGGCCAAAATCAAATTCTACTAAGAATTAATCACGTTCTCAATTTGAACGAAATATTCAGATTTGCATAATTAGCAAATCTTCCATCAAAATGAAATGATAATTTATAATTATATTATAATATATACATATATATACATATATATATATACATATATATATATATATATATATATATATATATATATATATATATATATATATATATATATATATATACATACTACTCGTCAACGAAGTGCTCTCCATATATATATATATATATATATTAAAATTATTGTATATCTGTTATCTATTACCTAAAAATTACACATCTTACTTTAATATCACTATCATTCGTGTTATTATTAATTATTATCATTATTATTATTATTATTATTATTATTATTATTATTATTATTATTATTATTATTATTATTATTATTATTATTATTATTATTATTATTATTATTTTCATTAAAATTATATAATAAAATAATCATTATGGTCTCGAAGGAAACTATTGTTTCCCCCCCAGCAACCCTTTTTTTAGATCAAAGAAAAGTTACCTTATTTAAATTGATGAACTTAGTTGTTGAGACCTACTTTCTAAACTATAAAACAATAAATGTTCATTACACAATCTAACTAAAGTTTTGAGAAATTAAATTAAAGTTAAAATATTATTATTATTATTATTATTATTATTATTATTATTATTATTATTATTATTATTATTATTATTATTATTATTATTATTATTATTATTATTATTATTATTATTATTATAATTTATTTATTATTATTATTATTATTATTATTATTATTATTATTATTATTATTATTATTATTATTATTATTATTAAGGAAATAGACAAAAATATCAAATTTGCATAATATTATCTGTACCTACTATCAGTGTCCCTCAATTATATATACACATATATATATATATATATATATATATATATATCTACTACATATATATATATTATACTTATATATTAGCATAAATATATCATATATATATAATATTATCTTGTATATAATATCTTATGTATATGTATGTCAGCAATAATAACCAACCAACATATAACTCTTCCTTAACTATCATTCCAACAACTCTTATTCCCATGTATATATGTATGTATCTATGTATGTATATATGGTTCTTTCATAATATATTAATAATAATATATATATAATATATATTATCTTCTATATGTAATAATATCTTGTATATAGTAATATTACAAATGTATGAGATACTTATAGTATTGTATATGTAAATGTGTATGTATGTATGTATGTATATATGTAAGTGTCTTCAATATATATCTCTTCATATATAACTCTCACTATATATCTATATATGTATATATGTATATATATATATATATAATATATATCACTTTATTATATGTATATGTATATGTATATGTATATATATATATATCATAATATATATATATATATATATATATGTATATATATATATATATATATATATTTATACTATATATATAATATAATAACATATATAACATACTTAATAACAACCTTAGCAGCAGCCAACATATATATAACCATATATAGTATAATAATATGTAACCAACCATATATATATATATATATACCTTGTATATATATATATATATGTATAATATATATATGTATAACATAATAATAGCTATATATATATATGTGCTATATATATATATGTAATGAATATATATATAACATATATATATATGTATATGTGTAAATATATATATATATAACTAACAGAATTTTATATATATATATATATCAATAATATATCTATATATAAATATATATATATATATATATATGTATATAACCTTATATTATAACAGCAATAACCTTAGCATATATAGTAGCCAGCAGCATAGCAATATAACAATGTGTAACATTTATATAATAACCATATGTACTGCCAACCTTAGCCAGCCAGCCAACAATATTCAGCTATGCTGCTGTATGGCTAGCCAGCAACTGTAATATACATATAACTTTATGCCATATATATGCTGTAATATACTAATATATATCAGCTATAACAACAGCATAATATAATAATATATGTTTATATATATATATATATCTCTTAATATATATATAACATATAATATAATAGTACCTTCAACCTTATACCATATATATATTTATATATATAATATTATATATATATATATAACATAACACTATATATGCTGCTGCCTGTATATATATATACTTATATATATACAACATATACCTTATATACTCTGCTGCTGCTCCTTATATATATACTATTATATATATATATATATGGAATGAGAATTTCTTGGCGTTAATGGAGAATAATCTAATGTATATAAGCCAACCTAGAAAATTCAACCGTACTCATCATAGTGAATTGTGCACTGGTTGGAGAAATGAAAAGCAGGCTAACTGGACTCCTTGTCTGGAGACAGACCTGACATGAAACTTTGACATGAAACAGCTTTACTTGCTAAAATTTCGTATTCTACTTGGAAAATATTTGAATATTTAGAAGAGAACCTGAATTCGTTTTTCAAAAATTCTAAGAGAACGTCTGCGATAATTGAATAACCTGTTGCAAATTGCGTTGATCTAATAATTTTTTAAGAAAGTTATTAGAAAGTGTTGAAAGAATGCTTATGATGGAGGAAAATATGGTTCTTCAACGAAATTAGATGGTGCTGGTGCGACCAAAAGTTTATTTCACTTTATTAATATTGTGGAAACTGAAGGAGATGGCAGATATAACCATATAAAGGTTGACAGTTATGTCAGCAACCCTAATTTAGATAAATTTTTGAGAATTAATGAAAAGTTAAACCAAAAGTTAAAAAAAATAGCTAGTAACAGTTTTGTGCGCCTATAAAGAATAAAAGAAAATTATCAAACGAAAACGAAAATGAAGTTAATAACATCTATCTCACATCTTCAATTGACTTAGATGTAATATAGGCTAAAAAATATATATAGAATGTGCGAATTATTCTTTCCTTAGACTTAGCCTCATCTACCCAGACGTAAATTGAGTACATTCCCTCCTTGAACAGAACTCTGCCCGTGAGCGGCGGCCTTCACCGTAATATATATATATATATATATATATATATATATATTGAAGCAGGGGTACTGAGATACATATATATATATATATATATATCGCTTATATACCTTATATATTCATTATATATATATACTCTTATATATATATATATAATATTTATATATATATATATATATATATAACCTTATATATACCATATATATATAACATATATATATACTTATATATATATATATATATATATATATATATATATATTGAAGCAGGGGTTGAGATAAAAATAAAAGGTATGAAGCTATAAAGGAGTGCTGATTCCTGTTTTAGATTTAATAATAATTTTTTGCCACTGTTTTCATTTTCAGTATTATAATTTTCAAGTGTTTTCATTTCAGCAAAAGTAATATCTCCTTTAAAGTTTTCCATTTTCCTTTTGATAATATAATTATAAAAATGGTATCGCATGGGACTTTTAAATATTTATAATCAACAACTTCATAAAATCTCTCTCTCTCTCTCTCTCTTATATATATATATATATATATATATATATATATATATATATATATATATACCCTTATATATATATATATATATATAACATAATATATATATATATGTATATATATATATATATACTGCTATATATTATATATATATAACCTATATATATATATATATATACAGAATTGTTTAGTAAACACGGCAAAAATTGAAGAGGTTATTCCCTGGATTATTCTAAGGATATTTTGTCCTTTGATGATTTTTAAAAACGCCCTTTGTTTCAGGAGGAACAAAAGTTACGACAATAACAAATATGTGTTACCAAGCATTACATGACTTTCTTAATCTACAGAATTGTTAGAAAATGATAATAACCCGCAGCTAGGATACACAGTCAATGCTTTTTCCGTCACTATCTCCGAACTATTTCTAAAGAAACACCAGGGTCGTTTCTGATTGATTTACACCTCCCAGTATCCATTCGCAAGTCATCCTCGAAGTTTCCACTAGGGTATTGTAAATAATGACAGATGGCCTCATAAGAATAATCCGGGGGTTTAGGTCGGGAATCGAAGAGAGCAAGAAGCCATGGGTGGGGAGTCAATCTCGACCAATCAGCGATCTCCGTGTTAGCATTAGAAATCTACGAGCAAGCACACAAAAATGCGATGGTGCACCATCGTGCAGAAATCACATTGCATTTCTTGTTGCCAATGATACATCCTCCGAAACTGAGGTAGTGTGTGTTCCAGAAAGTTGCGATACATCTCCCCGGTAAGTCTTCCTTGTAGAAATACCGGTCCAATTAGCAAGTCACCCACAATTCCAGCCCAAACGTTCAACGAGAACTGATGTTGAAAACGATCTTCAAGTACCTCATGTAGATTTTCCTCAGCCCACACATGGTTATTGTGAAAATTCCTTATTGCATTTGTACAGAAAATTAGCTTCATCAGTAAAAGAATCAGCGTCAATGATTGGGGGATTTGAACTTAATGTGTGAAAAACCATTGGCAGAGATGCAGTAGTGGTGGAAAATCAGCAGGAAAAGAATGCACCTGTAGCGTGTATATTGGTATGGGTAAAAATACTCTAAGAATTTTCAAACAGTCCCATTACTAGCATTTAAATTTTTACATTATTTCAGTAAGACGTGGACCTTCTCATGTCCTTTATATCATCTTCAACCACTTACCGCTCGTGTCCTTGGCTGGTCTCCGCCTCGTTTCAATGGCATGCTGTTTTCATGATGACGGTGATTAGGTAACTTTAGGTTTTTCTGTGGGAATATTACGATGCAAGAGAAATCGTTCTAGTAGTACAAGAACCTGGCTTGTATTAATTGCCATTATAGTCTATAAATCGAAATATCATCCCGTCTCCACGTTGTACATAGCGATTCGCGTGGGAAATGCTACGCAAGGTTTAACTATTGGGAAATACGTAAGGAAACAACGCAAGCGGCACTCTCTCCAGCAAAAATTCGACCAGATGCAAATGATCAATCACATGAGACGTATGGATATGATATCCACGTTTAAAAACTGTATTGCTGACAACAGTTACTGTACGATAATAAAATGAGAATATCTCTAACGTGCAGCTGGTTTAATTTTGTCAAAGTAAAACAATACCAGAGTAAGCAACGCTATCCTGTATGGTTAGGCGGGGTACGGGGTCAAAGTCACGTTCAGATCAAAGGAATCATACACATTTAGCTACATCACGTGACGTCAATGGAGGAAGCGACACGCCCATCTACGTAGACTAGTACCATTTCGATTTATTTTGTAATTACTATTTTACTCATCGAACTTTTTCCTTTATGCTATTTAAATACATTCTTAAATTATGTTTCAAATGGTACAACCTATTTTTACGTACGTACTGTATACCACACAATATTAAACATATGAGCGTACGGATCTAAAGCTTGCCCCTGTATTTCGTTTCGATGTCTGCACTTGCCTGATGTTTATTTATTTAGAATTTAGAATTTATTAACTATGGAGTACTGCCTCGTACAAAAATACACACATTTTTAGGGGCAAAATTCATATTACACAAAATACGAGAATCGTTCTTGTGTCGTCTTTTGTTCTCTGTATCTCCCGAAACAAAGAGGGTTTTTCAAAAATCATCAGGGATAAAATATTCTTAAGAATGGTCCAGGGAAATAATAACCTCTTAATTTTGTTGTATGTTTACTAAACACCCTATATATATATATATATATATATATATATATATATATATATATATACTATATATTCTGTAATATGCATATTATGTATATATTTTACATGTATATATACATTTGTTTATACACATGCTTCAAGATATATATATACTCTGCTATATATGTGTGTAGGTGTGTGTGTTTGAGTGTGTGAAATGTGGATCAAACTTTTTGGAAATATAATTTCCATGATCAAAGCACGTAATGAAAATGTTTAATGAAGTATTTTATAAGATTTTAATGAGTGGGCTTTGGAAAAGTGATTAGTTTTGTGTACGAATATTAAAACGTTTTTAAGCTTAAATTAACACACCGCCTTGTGTTAATGATAAAAGTATAAATGAAGAAACTTGTTTTCACCTGTTTTTTTACATATTCAAATTTGGTTTATAAAGTGTTATTTTAGCAGGAATGATTTACGAAATGTATTCTAAAGAATATTTCCATATTTTCTGTTAATATTTAATTAGTAACAATTATTTTTATTAATTTTTTCACCAAGTTTTCAATTTTTGTAACGTTTCTAAAATATATAAAATTAGGACAATAGAAATGCGGGGTTCGTATATTTTCCAAATTCTAAGCAAAATGTTTTTAGATAGATTTTGGTCTAAACTCTTCTGATGGCGTATATATGCACTTACTTGACTATATTATTTTCTAATTTTATTGCGATTACTTATTCTGTATAGAAGAATCAAATAAATTCTGAAATCTTAATAATTCTTCATTATTTCCCTCTTTGTTCTCATACATTTTTTTTTACATTGTATTAGTTAATCTATTTCGAAATTCATTTGTAACATAAATTTAAAGAGGTCAAGTTGGAAGATCGTGCATGATAAATGATGAGAATGTTAATCGTCAGATTATTAGAAAGGTTAACTTTACCTGTGAGAAGAAGCATCAACTTTACCTTCATGTGAGGTTCGCGTAGATTTAGAGAGCAAAGCATATTTTCTTATTTTAAGATTAAGATTAAAGTTTTACACCTTCGAACTTGTGGTAAACATTGGTAAGCAAATTGCTGTGAAAGAGCATTCGAGCCGGTTGCTTTGCATTAGGGCAAGGTGAAAAGGGCAACTGTAGAAACTACAGGGATATTAGCTTATTGTGTGTTGTAGTGAATATATATGCTGGTGTTTTGGTTGAAAGAGTATTTAGAGTGACTGAAAAGGTGATTATTGCAGAACAAATTCCATTTAGAAATGGTAAAGGATGTGTAGATCAACTTTTTACATTGAAGAAAATGAGTGAGAAAATGAAGGAGAGGAAGAACAAAATGTATTTAGGTTTAATGAGCTTGCAACAGGCATATGACATTATTAATAGGGAAGGTCGGTGGCAGGTGATATGATATATGGTGTTGGTAGAACGCTTCTGAGTGAAATTGAAAGGATGTATGTTGATAGTGAAACTTGTGTGAGAAGAAAAGAAGAGGTTGAGTATTAATCGCCGAGTGAGGCAGACCATGAACATGTGGTTTAAACAATGACGAGAACA
>JABUQX010109879.1:50000-52500 GCA_015478945.1 Trachelipus rathkii | reverse complement strand
AGGTCGAATAACAGAAAGAAGATTCAGGTATTCAACTGTTCTCTTTCTTCCTTGACAGTAATCCACACCCTTTATAGGTGGGTCAAGAGAAGAAGTAGAAATCATCTTAGCCATGGTTTGTGAAACCATAAACCATAGGAACAGCAAAAGCCATACATCGTTTTTTTTTATTTTTCAGCCATTCTAGTATAACTGAACAAGAGTTGCAACATATATGTGGAGTCCATCTTATCCTAGCTTCCTACCTTCATACCAAATAATGCTGATAGGCAGTCTTCACAAAGTTAATGTTATTTCACCACACTATGTAACAAAAATTATTCATATCCTAACCTTTGTGGCATTTTGACATAACAAATTTTACACTTCAAAAGCCCTCCAAAACCAGGTTGCTCAAAAAAATACTAAACACTTGAACAATATGAAACTCACAGTCACATTAATAGTTATTATGTTTATAACCTACAAACATCTGGGAAACGTTACGTTATGTCAGTTGAGAGGTATGACAACTTTCAAAAACAAAATTTCCCTCATAGTACAAATGTAGACTCTAAAAAAGTACATGTCACTGTATATCCAAAGCAAAAGCTAATCGATCATTTTTATCGTGATTTTTGAATTCATAAATATTATTTAAATTGATATAAATATTATTATTTTTATTATTGGGCATTTTTATTATTATTATTATTATTATTATTATTATTATTATTATTATTATTATTATTATTATTATTATTATTATTATTATTATTGTTATTATTATTATTATTATTATTATTATTATTATTATTATGTGTGTGTGTGTGTGTGTGTGTGTGTGTGTGTGTGTGTATTATTATTTATTATTATTATTATTATTATTATTATTATTATTATTATTAGTATTATTGTTATTATTATTATTATTATTATTATTCAATTATTATTATTATTATTATTATTATTATTATTATTATTATTATTAGTAGTAGTAGTAGTAGTAGTAGTAGTAGTAGTAGTAGTAGTAATAGTAGTAGTAGTAGTAGTAGTAGTAGTGGTAGTAGTAGTAGTACTAGTAATAATATTAGTAAATAGTAGTATTAGTAGTATTTTGTAAACATAGTAGTATTAGAATTTTGAGAATTTATCATTGTACAACCACCAATATGATTCCCAATTATGAAAAATTTAAGAACATAAAAACCCTAACAAATAGTAACCACAATTTGAAAATTTTGGGATATAAAAGAAACCACGCCACGTTGTAAAAAGGTAGTAATAAATATACATCACTAATATATATATGTATAAATATATATAGATATATATATATACTTTATATATATATATAAAATATATATATATATACCAATAACCCATATATATATTCTATACCTATTTTAGAGGAAAACCATCAGCATATCAAATACTTATATATATATAACATATATATATATATATATAACATATAACATAACTGCTGCTATGCTGCTCGCCCTTTCTTATATATATAACATATATATATATATATACTATATACCTTAATATATATATATATATATATATATATATATATACTGTATATATATAACGTTCTCGTGCTCTTTAGGATTGAGACAATGGATATCGGAGATGGAAAAATATTCCTTCTCCTATAACTCTAACTAATTTTCTTTCAAATCTGAATCGATCCGGGGATACTATTCGTCACTCCTTGGATCTCCTCTTAATAAAAATTTCTGGCTTATTGCCAAAAATATCGCTAATAACTTCTGCAAATCTTCCTCTCCTCCTTTTATTCGCTCTAACGGATCTGCAACTAATAATACTCCTTCTGAAAAGGCTAATCTCTTTGGCCGCCTTTTTTCATCTAATTCCACCCTGGCGGTTCTGACAACCTCCCTCCTACTCCTTCACCTCTCAGGTGTCCTATGACTCCGCCTGTGACTACGCATGATCGAGTGCATGATATCCTGAGATCTATAGTGCTAGTGGTCCGGACGGCACTACTCCTCGTATTTTGAGGGAGTGTGCTTCTGAGCTAGAGCCTGTCCTTGTTTGAATCTGCTCTCTATGTCATAATTCTAACACTTTCCCTCGGTGCTAAAAGCACCACGAAGAATGGTAGCCGCTTTGATTCTTCCAACTATTGTCTTGTAGCTCTCACTTGTATTCTGTCTAAAAGCTTTGAAACTCTCCTTAACTCTCATTTCCTGCATCATATGGATTCTCATTCCCTCCATTCAGATCACCAATATGGTTTTCGACGTTCGAGGTCAACTGGTGATATTCTTTCCTAACTCACCGATTTATGGTCTTCTGCATTTAGGGACTGTGCGAAGTCATGTGTGGTATCACTTGAAATATTGAACGGGTATTACACCAGTCATTGCTCTCTAAGTTTCCTCCTTTTAGGTATCCCTCTTCTCTTTGCTCATTTTTATTTAGTTTTCTCTCAGATCGTTTCATATCGGCACTTGTTGATGGAACGACCTCTTCTTCCTTTCCTGTTAAC
>JABUQX010109879.1:40000-42500 GCA_015478945.1 Trachelipus rathkii | reverse complement strand
ATATATATATATATATATATATATAATAATGAGATAACATACGCATCCGCACCCGCATCCGCGGAGCATCCGAACATTATTAAAGATCCGCATCCACATCCGCATCCGCGCTTTGCTCTGCCGATGTTGCGCGGATGTTTATTGTCGAGATTTGATAAAGAATTTATGATGAAAATATTAAAATGAAATCTGAAAAAGAAAATGAAAATGAGTTGAAGGTAATTCAAAAAACGGCTTGATATTCCATATCTTAATGTTATCAAAGACATTCCAACTTGCTGGAATAGTTCACTTCATTTGATGGAAAGAAGTATTTTTCAAAGAACCTCTTGCTTCGTACGCCAGTTCGTATTCCAAAGTTAACATTCTTATTAATATGGAAAATTACATCATATCACACTGCATTAAGCTATTGAAACCATTTGAAGAAACTACCAAAACAATCAGCACCTCTGCAGCTTCTGTCTCCGATGTAATAAAATTAATCCCAACTCTAAGGGAAGCATTTTGAAACCATCTTAAATGAAAAATGACATTTGGTTTAAAAAAGAATGAAAGATGGAATAGAATTAGAGCTAGATAAACACTTTGGTTCTGTGGAAATTAATGATCTTCATACTATTGCAATTTACTTAGATCCCTGTTATAAAGGCAAGTTATTTTGTAACAATATTAGAACAAGTTAAATCGTTACTTTGTGTTGCAGTTGAAAAACTTCAATCCGAACAGTCTATTAATTCGTCACCCATTAAAAGGAAAAAAAACGAAACCTACAGAACCAACACCTTCTACGAGTAAATCAATAACAGATTCACTGGAAGAATTTCTACAGTCCAGTAGTGATGAAGAAACACGCGCATTACCAAAAGATGTAGTGCAAATGATTGAAAACTATCACCAAGAAAAACGATTAGATTCAAATGATGATCCAATCAGTTGTTGGAAAGTTAAGCAAAATATTTACCCACGCTTGAGTAAACTTGCAAGGAAACACTTCCTGGCCTGTCCTCCAACTTATGTTCCAAGTTAGAGAGTATTTAGCAATGCTGGGCCCTCATCAGATGAAAATTGATATTTCTCAAGCACAACTTTCCTATATTTGAATTTCAATAATAGTGCAAAAAGTATATAATTTACCCTTCATTATGCTTAGTTGTCAGAAAGAGGTTGGTGGGGTGCATTTGAGTTGGGTCCCAGTCCCGCATACCCTGGTAACACAATTATATTAATAGTTTGTGGCTAAAACTATATATATATACATATCAGAAGTGGGCACCCCGCTCATTTAGGGGTAGTCCGCTAGCGCACCCTCCGCACCTCGAGAAAACGTAGTCCGCTAGCGCTCCTCCGCACTTATCTCAGACCATCAAACCTCCGCTAATGCAAGTCCGCACGGTCCGCACGTCTCCCGCTAATAATGCGACTTCACAAAAAGATTTTAATATTAAATACAAAATAGTATATATCCTTACAAAAATTCTATTTATAATATTATATGAAAATTGAAATTGAATATTTACAAAATCCAAGATTTTTTCACTTCCTCCTCATTTCGTCAGTCTTCAAAGGGACAAGAGGATCCATGCTTTACTCTCTTGATTGGTGCCTCAAGACAAGCGTTAAGGCTGACCCTTAGCCCCTCAAATCCCCCACCAATACAAATATTCGCTCTACAGCCGCAGAACTAGGAAGAGGTGTATTATATTTATGAACAAGCTCAACAAATTCTGCCTATGCTGAAAGGGAAAGATGTCCTTGGTGAGAGGAGTGCTGGTGTTAGTTCACTTCCAGCAGTCCATTGCTAATTTAAGGTCCCTCACCTAAATCATTCTGCCTCCCCTTCTGGAAATATTTTTGACCAATTCTGTCCACCCATATAAGAAAGTCTATTTTCCAAGACTTTAACTATGAAAGCCTCGACTCGGCCGAGTCGATCCTAATACTACGTATCAGCTCGGTATCATATATATATATATGGTATAGAAGCAGAAGAGCATATATATATATATATATATATATATATATATATATATATATATATATATATATATATATATATATATATATATATATATTTGGGTTTTACACAGAATTGATTTAGATATTGCATAGTTATTATAGTAATAATATAATTCATTAAAGTTATAGATGAGGGTAATAGCCATTCCGTCTATAAAATCAATTTAAATGTTATTTATTGTATATGGTACCTTTAAGGAGAGGTTGAGATTATTTTTGGAAGTTTAATTATAAAAACAACAATAAGTCTTAGACTAAAAGTGTAATTAGTTATAAACTTAAAAAAATTATATTTCTTATTATAAAGCCATAAGAATTCTTAATAAGCAAACTATATTTTCATTTTTTTAAAAGGTGCGGAACAAAAGAGCGGAAACTTTTTGATCCGCACGTGCAAGTCCGCACCTTTCCTGACGACTCCGCACCTCCGCTAGTACCTATTCTGGGTAGTCCGCTCGGAGCGGACTAGCGGACTAGCGGA
>JABUQX010109879.1:32500-35000 GCA_015478945.1 Trachelipus rathkii | reverse complement strand
AGCGTCGAGTACGTTGTTCTCAGTCGCAACATGCGGTGTTCCGACACCAAAGAAGGTAAGTTTTCTTTATCTTCCCGTTAGTGTTCTTCTTTCCTTAAATATATATATTATTATTATATTGTTATTATTATTATATATATTATTATTATTATTAAAATTATATGGACATTAAGGTTGGTTATTATTATTATTATTGTTATTATATATATATACCTTCTTATATAAACACATATGTTCTGTTATATTAATATTAGTGAGTTAAAGGTTGTTATTATATATACATAAATCTTGATATATTCAATAATTAGCTATTATTATTATAAAAGTTATCATTACTATTGCCATATATTATTATTATGCAATATTATTACATATTACAACACATATATAAAGAAGAAGAGCTATACATATTACATATATATTAGCTATTATTATTATTACATATACATATATATATATATATATATATATATATGCTATATATATATATATATATATATATATATATATATATATATATATATATATATATATATATATATATATATATATATATATATATATATATATATATATATATATATATATATAATCTAAATTTAAAACAATAAGATATTTATCTGAAAATAATTCTATTTCTTTATTTCTTTCTTGTTATAGGTTTCCAAAGAATTTCCATATTGAATTTTTTTTTTCCTGAAACTATTCCGACATTTACATTTAAATAGGAAGGGAAATTTTTAAGTCGAGATAAACATTAATAGATGTTGCAATTTATGCAAACAATAAAGGATTCAGAATAATATGAGGCGTTTAATGTTTAGTTTAAATAAATAAAAATAAAACTCTTTACTTGTCATGCAAATTTTAATTTTTTTTACTGTCAATTTGCCATAGTATATATATATATATATATATATATATATATATATATATATATATATATATATATATATATATATATATATATATATATATATATATAGAGAGAGAGAGAGAGAGAGAGAGAGAGAGAGAGAGAGAGAGAGAGAGAGAGAGAGAACAATGATCTTTATGACAGAGGGATAAAATCACCTCGTTTATATTTTCTGTACATTCTAAAGAAGTTCTCACTCAGAGGCAGTACTCACTCCAAAGAAAACTAAAGAAGTACAACCATATGCTCGACCAGTTACCAGAAAAGAAGTACCAAAAATGTTTCTTCGAAGATGACTTAGATGTTTATGTGGTAGACTTTAAAAGGTTATATATAATAAGGTGGAAATAGTTTATAACAAAAGGGGAGGATTAGAAATTAAGGAAAGGTCTATTATGTTGTATTATTAAAATAGAATGCGTGTTCTCCAATTTTATCTTGAAAGCTAGAGGGAAACTAGTGACGGAGGGGAATATAGAAATCACAAAGAAATATGATATTAGAGAAAAGGGAAGACGAAAAATTGTATTCCATTTGGGTAGGAAGTCGAAGAATTTATATTGTCAGTTGTGTTGGGAGGTAAATAAACAATATAGGTGAGTTAATTCATGTATAGAAAAGAGGGTCTTAGCAACAAGGTGGAAAATTAGGAAATCTTGAAATAGAATCACGAGAACAAACAACATTGTTGCGCACACATGCGCAACATCCGTCTTTGGCTTACGATTGAGATAAAGACAGTGAAAGGAAATGCTCAGACAACTTAGTTTTGATTATCAAAAAGAGGTGAGGGTTAGAAAAAGAATGGTGGTGTTAGGAAAGTACTAATTTGAATAAAGACCACAAATTTTTGCAGCAATTGCCAAATTTGATGAAGACTGCAATTTCTCGGTAAGAAAAATCTTACCACCGGAGGATACCAGCAGTAGTAACATACGTATAACGGGGATCACCAATCAGAAAGTAGTATTCTTCTGAGGTCATTAAGCCCCGCCTCTTTTAAATTTGGGTTGTTGTTATTTGTAATTTTGAATGTTGTTGTTGTTTTTGCTGGTTGGCCACACACACAACAAATCTCTTCTCTCTCTCTCTTTCTCTCTTATTATTGTTATTATTATTGGTTATATATACATATATTATTACATAGCAAAGATATATAAGAAGAATATTATTACTGAAAGAAGAAGTTAGCAGCATATATAAGTTATTATATATTACATATACATATTACATATACATTAAAGATATATACATATATATATGCTACATGTATACATATATATAATAAATTATATATAGTTGTTATATATATATTATTATTACATATATATATATATATATATATTATATATACATATTACATATATATACATATACATTTCCCCCAAATGGTCCCTAGTGGGTTTGAACCCTACTCCTTTGAGATGGTACCCAGAGTGTTACACTGAGATCACGATTGGCAAAAGGAAACCCATCATTTTATACCTCTGAAATCTTAGCTTCCCCAAGAGGAGCGAAGGCGTGTCTTGACACCTAACCTCCGACGGGCCTCTTATATATATATATAGCAGCATATATATATAT
>JABUQX010109879.1:15000-17500 GCA_015478945.1 Trachelipus rathkii | reverse complement strand
TATATATATATATATATATATATAAACAACATGCGCCGATATATATATATATATATATATACTATATATATATGAAAATACTAAATATGGCCATAAGGTGCATTCTCGTAGTTCAACGCTTTTTCGTGAATGCCCGCCTTTCTAACAGGATGTCTTATAAGCACGCTGTACGCATTCCTGTTTTATACTACCCTGCTGTGAACTACTTAAGATTGCATACTCTTTACTTATTTTTCATTTAAAAGAACTCATCAAAAGTTGCCTTAGTAAAGTCTAGAGAAGAGGCTTCAAATAATAGCCCCTCATCCAAAGTTCCTGCTGCAATCATAACTTGAAATTTGCAGTTTTGATGATGAGGCTTAAGCAGCAAAGATTCTTCAGACTAAACCTAGAACGTAGTAATTTTTCTTCCTTTATTTTTGAACATTCGTGGTGTTGATTAAAATTTTCACTGTTGGATATCATTTTTCGTCTTTTAAATCTCACCCTTATTGTTAACCAAATCTCGAGTCTGTAAATGCTCCAGCAGTAAACCCTACTTCTTACTTCATATTGTTTCTATCTTCAATCCAGCCAAGTCAGTTGTTGCACACATGTGTGCATCATAATTTTTGTTCTCTTGTGTCTGACTTAGAGTCTTCAGAATTTTCAACCTGACAAAGTATGCTCACATGTCAATCAACGACAAAATTCAACTGAGATGTTTATTTAACTTCTAAAGAGTATCTTAAATTAGTCGGCTACCTGAAACTCAAAATATTAAATATTGTCATGATTTCATTCTCTTTAGCTATCATTCTTAGTAATTTGAATATTTACAATCGACAGTGATTTTCCTCGAATTCTCAAGACGTTAGTAGTAAAAATGAGTACCAATTAATTCTCTGTACATATTAACTTTGAACAGATGATACATCTATCTACTCGAATCGTGAGCGTGTTGAAATTGGGCCCATCAACTTAATATTCCAAATCTTCTTCAAATTCTATTAAGTTCTTTCCACGTATTTTTTTTTTTATTATCTTACTCTTTCAGAATACTGTTTTATTTGGGACAAAACATTTTTATCACTTTAAATTTCAAAAGTGGAAGATGTGTTCGTACAACTTTGAATTTATTTGGAATAATTACTACTTCCACGGGGGCGCTCTCTGGGGATGCACGGAACACTTAATCAATATATATTAAATATAAATATATATATATATATATATATATATATGCTACTATATATATATATATATATAATAACATATATATCTTAACCTATATATATATATATATATATATATATATATATATATATATATATATATATATATATATATATATATATATATATATATATATATATATATATATATATAAAACTATATATATATATAAAAAATATATATAAAAAAAATACATAATAATATATATATATATGTATATGTAATATATATATGTATATATATGTATGTACTAAGGCTTATTCGCTATGTAATCTTACGAGACAAAATCTATAAAATTGAGACATTAAAATCATAAAACAGTAAAAAAAACAATGAAAGAAAGAATAGAAAAAAAGACGCTTGGATTAAAAAATATACTGAAACCAAGCTTTGCAAAGGGTCTTTATTCAAGGAATTGTAAAAAGAGGAATAAATTTCATTATGAACACCGGACAATTTTAGTTGATTCCAACAAGCACTTAATGTATCTTTCCAAGAATCTCTTTATGACGTTTATCCTCCATTTATTAATTATTTGACAGCTTACCAATTTATTTTTTCTCCTAGAATTTTGTTAAAATATTTTGTATTTTTTTTTAACAAATGATTCGATGAATTATCGTTTTTCTACATTTTTGCAAGATAAAATTGTTTTAGCAGAATTCATATCGATTGTATTATTATGTTTAATCATATGCTGATACAAAGCGTGGTCGCCACACCTCAGACTATAATCGTATTGATATACACGTCTTTTGAAATCATTAATTTTACTGAAATATTTTCCATTACAATTATTATTATTATTATTATTATTATTATTATTATTATTATTATTATTATTATTATTATTATTATTATTATTATTATTATTATTATTATTATTATTATTATTATTATTATTATTATTATTGTTATTATTGTGTGTGTGTGTGTGTGTGTGTGTATGTGTGTGCGTTATTTTTAAATATATATATATATATATATATATATATATATATATATATATATATATATATATATATATATATAACTTATATCTTCTTGTATAATATATATATATCTTTAGATATATAATGTATATATAACATTAACATATATACCTCTTTATATATATATATATATATATATATATATATATATTATATATATATATATAACCAACATATATATATATATATATATAATATATGTATATATATATATACCTTAACTATATAATATATGCTAACTTAACCTTATATAGTAGCCTTATGTACTATGCTAACATTCTTCTTATATATAT
>JABUQX010109879.1:0-10000 GCA_015478945.1 Trachelipus rathkii | reverse complement strand
TTATTATTTTTTTTCTGACCCGTCCCTGGAGAAAACCCGGCCTACTCCCCTCCTGCAACAGTCCCTCAGCCCTATGAGAGGGTAGGGCCCCAACCACTACGCTGATGGTTGGGTTGTGTTTTGTACATTGAAATCCCCTAAATAGATGACCTGAGCATTTGGTGTAATATGATGTGAGACTATAAAGAATGTAAACTAATATAGTACTCTTATATGATGATATATATATATATAAGTTATAAATAAGATATTTCAAAAAATGAGTAACTAGTTAGTAAAATTTGTTATATATCCATTAGGCGTAGTATAGTGAGAAGCTCATAGTATATATATTAAGCATAGTATATAAAACTATAATAAAATAGATAAATTATACTATATGAGATATATATATATAATATTATATATATATATATTATTATATATATATTATTAGATATAACTATATTATAATATATATTGATTTGTTAAGTATTATATTTATATATATAGTTAATAAAATATATTATTAAGTGTTTATCACCCAATTTATAATATAAACATCAATAAGTTAATATAGGAGATTATAAAGGCTCTCTAATGATCGATGTTAAACAGATAATAATATATATATACTAATAATATATAATATATAAATAAGATATATTTATATTATGTTTTATAGACCATAAGAATAAAGTTTTTGGAAAATTAATTATTGAATAAAAAAATAAGTTATTTATATATTTATACTTAGTAGTATAATAAATATATTAGTATTTATAATAATATTATTAATTTGTCTATATTTTTCCCAAATATTATAATCCTATACCTTTTTGTAACTTTATTATATATAATAATATATATATTAATATATTTTATATAGATATATATTTAATATTAATAATATATATTAATATATATATATTATATATAATATATATATATATTATAATATAATATTAATATTTAATATATATATAATAATATAATATAATATTAAATATGTATTATGTTATTATTAGATGTAGTTATAATGTTATAATTATTATTATATGTTATTATATATTTAATATATATATTAATATATTAATTAATATATTATATTATTATATAATATATATATAATAATATATTAATATATATAGTAATATATATTAAAATATAGATAATTAATCATATATAATATAAATATAGGTTATCTATATATATATAATACATGTATGAACGTAATACAAATATTCATATTTCGATCCATACAAGGTTAAAATGCAGAGTAATTATGTACTATAGATGACTAATGTATTTTGCTATGAAAATATAATGTTCTTGTTATTTGAATCATAAAGTGAGAATTTTAAATATTAATGATTAAATAAAAATATTATTTAGATAGTTTAATAAAATTTGTTCCTTTATTAGTTTGTGATTGCTGTTGTCTTCTTATTTTTGGCTGATAAATATTATAACTAATAGATGTCTTTTGAAAATTCTTACAATAGTTGAAGAATTTCTTGAATAAACAATAAGTAAATAAAATAATATAATAGTTAATATATTATATACATAAAATGATATAGCAATAAAAATTTAAAAGCAGCTATTTTAAATTTTTATTTAGTGAAAAAAATATATTATATTTTTTAGTTTAATTATTATTACTAACATTGCATATCTTTTTAATATATTGAAGTAAATATTATATATATTTGCAATGAGTTAATCCTCTTGCTTACTATTATTTCTTTTTAGTGATTAAGTGCGATCATTCAAATATATTCTTGCAAAGTTCGCATTATCTTTTGATTATACATATGCTGTTAATTGGATTATAAAGAAATAACCCATTATGTGATGTGCCGTGCATTTGAGTCTATTCCACAACGTTACGATATATAGACATTAATTTAACTTCTTCTAACATATATAAAAGAGAAATGCTCTCATTCATGCTCCTGCAATTGTAATTCTAAGTGTTGTAGCAATATCCTACATATTGTTATCAAAATCTGTGTATATTATATGTAGAAATCAACATAATTAAATAATTCATCTTTTATTCACTTACTTGTTTCTTGCAATCTATCTCATTATACGTTACATATACTAAGTAAAATTAGATAAATTTCTATGTAATCTATCTCTGACGTCCTCATTAGCTCTTCAAAATAATTATGATTTATTAATCTTGCAAGAAGCGATATAGTGGAGAGAGTAGAGAATAAGTATTATTAAATTGATATTTCGTTATGTAAGAAAAATCTATTAAGCATTGCAGAAATATTACTAAATATGATATTATGTTTACGTAGAACATAAATATATATAAAAGTAATCTCCATTGATGCATATGGGTGATAAAGATCTTAATCTATTGTTAATTAGGTGCTAGTTTTCTATCTCAATTTTATTATATGTGAGAAAGCAGAGCGAATCCTCTGTTAATTTTAAAGATTTACAAAAGATAGTTATATTTCTATTAACTACCTAACCTACCCAACCCATAGTAGATATAGCTTAAGCCTAGAGTAGATAGAGAGGAATGTCATATAGAATTGAAAATGTAAAGAGGTAAATTTTTGATATAACAAGTAACATATGTAATGTCATCACTTTGTTACGTTGAGAATATTGAACAAACTTCATAAAGTTATATAAATAATTATAGTTATTGTGTATATAAGCATTATAACTCAAAATGAAAGTACTATATGATAGCTATTTAACTTAAATACTTAGAGATACGACTAAATAGGAAATTGCTAGATATACCTCAACGGAAATAGATCCAAATATTTATCTCTTAATCCGAGTATATATTAAAGTCATCTTATGAGAAGAGATACATACAAACTAATAATAATAATAGATGAATTTATAATTTATAAAAATAAAAATTATATTTATCAAACATTATTAATTATAAATACTATAGATAATAAATAATAATTAACAAGGCTTCAGAATGAAACTGTAACAATAATATATTAATAAATATATTAAAATGAGTAATATCATAACAATAGCATAATCATCAAATTGTAGATGTAATAACATAATATATAATAACAATAGATATAAGTAATAATATATCTCATTTGTATTACATTCTCGTAAATGAATATTTCATGAACTAGTTTTTATTAAACACATAGTTTGGGTGCATACGTATATCTATATAAGTGATATAATATTAAATAATAATAAAATAATATTATAAAATATAAATATATAATAAAAGAAAAATGGTTAATATATTATATTATATATATACAGTCGATAATTAATTATATGAGACTCAAGAAATGTAGAATAAAGTAAATAAATGATAATTAAATATAACATAGAATAAGTGACAATAAATGAGAAGATGATAAAGTGTAATCCATAAATTGAAAAGGAGCAGATGATTAGATGAATGAGGATATATAAGTATGTTACTCGAGAGTCAAGATGTAAATAATACTAAATAACTAATCAATGTAATATATAATACATAAAAGACTCAATAGTAATATATATATAGATCAGTAATAAGAGCAATCCATAAATCACATCATCAAATAGATAATATTCCATAATGCTATATATGTTATTTCAACTAAGATAAGATGTATTTCACAGCAAAAGACTTTGTCAACTGAATAACAAGCTAGAGTGCATTATAGTGTTAATGATACTTGTTGTCATATATAAGTAATAACTCATCAAATAACTTATATATTACGTGATTAAGGCCGGATCGTAGGAAGATATGAGAGAATTACTACTATTATTATATATAGATACCTGATCAATTCTAGTAAATTAGTAAGTGATATAGTAGTGAGTTTCAAAGATATTATTAAGATAGAATACAAAGTGAAGCTATTTAGTCAATTATAATGATAAATGAGAAGTAGATCAGCGTATAGTATACGAGCTTACACTTTTTTATCAGTAATAGTATTGTGAACATATATGGCCGACTTTATACCTAACCATCTGAGGGGAAGTGTGCTAATAGTTATGCAGGGCATAAATAACATAGATGAACGATGGGCGGTAGCCAGCACGATTTCATACTCACTCAAAAACTCTTGAAGGAGCCATCCTGCGCAGCTCGCTTTCCTGACCTTCATATTTTATTTCAGGACTTATTACACATGTCAAATTAACACGGGCAAAAAGCATAGGACACCGAGGAAAGGAGAAGGAAAGGCATTGCCAGAGTGTCAGGAATGAGTTAGAGGGAAAACGGAGAGGCAGATGAATTCGTTTAGTCTATTAGTAGTAATTAGCACTAAAATCAAATATCAGGTTATAGTCGAGATAAATAAGAGTAGTAGAAAGGGCAGATATGTACAAAAGAGTGTCTAGTAAGATGTTTTGCAAACTTATAGAGACCAGTAATAGAATATATATATGGTACTAGTATATTATTTAGAACCAAAGGATAGTAGTCAGGCACATTTATGTTTTTATTATTGAAAATCTCAAATATTATGTCATTCATAGTACCTATATACAATAGTATTCCCTTAGTAACGATTATCCAAAGTGAGCTGTAAATATGGGTGATAAACTCGCTATATATATATATAGGGTAAATGATATATTAGTGAGAGAACTAGAGAATTTTTTCTAATGTTAATGATACACTATACTTATCTTATAGCCTGTGATATATATGTAGTACACTATTAATAATAGGATGCAACAATCTCACAGTAATAATCTTAATAAACACAATAATAATAATTAATGAATAATTAATTAATAAAATAATGATAATAAAATAATTATGCATGCGAATGCAAATAAATGATCGAATAATAATTAATTGAATAATAATAATCCTAATATATATACTAATAACCCTAATCAATATCCACAGATAATAATAAGATTAATCCAAATACATTAAATACTGAGAGTCAAGATAAGCTAATAAATAGCGTCTTTCAAATAAGATATATAAAATGCAAGTTCTACATCCAATTTATATGTGTGGAATAAGTATTGCTGTCTATATAAGACGATGATCTGCCACAAAGCACGATGTTACTACTCACCATATTATCGAAAACGATTTAAGTCTGGACGCCTCGATAGATGCGCCTCAGCGGGCGTTAAGATCAAGAATGTGAATGAAGAATACAAGAGCACTATATAAAATTAAAATGAGATAAACAAATAATGTTGATATATATAGCAATCGAGATTATGTAAATACTGCTAAAAACAATTATTATATTCTTATATGTGTGCAAATATGTGGATAGAGAAGAAAGAGCCAGACTTGAATGTACAATCAGCAGATTACCATTTGTTAAAGAACTCAAAGATACAAGGCATTAGTACTGTTAACAAACTTCCGAGGAAAAAGATATTGAGACTTTCAGATTATCGTTTAAGGCGTAGAATCAAACTGATATATATAGATGAGAGTTCTGCACATCTATACACCTGATCTAACGAGGTACTTGGTACAGACGATATAGCAAGGTATGAGAATCTCGCCATACTGTGGAAGTCAACATATAAATTAGTTGTGTTCCAAAGAGTGTCCTGCTTAACTCATTAGAGATGGAAACCTAACATATGAGTTCACTTTTCTTGTGTAATGCAAGATATAACTTGAGTAGAGTATCTCGCCTGTTAGGCACAGAGTCTTAGAATTTTCCGTAAAATTTTATATTCTCGAAGCGTCTTTTTTTGGATTTCATAATTCTGTTTCTATTATATTTATGATCCCAGTGTTGTAGTATGAAACTACATATATTTAATATTCTAATTAAATATATAGTAAGTCTCCCGCGATTCAATTTCTAAGTAGTAGTATAGTAGGACATATTTGATTATGAGAGCGATGATTATGAGGTGCATATAATCATAACTAATAACTAACTATTATATATATATATATAATATATAATATATATTATATATTATATAATATTATATTATTATATATAAAATTAATATATATATTATATATATATAATATATATATATATATATTATAATATATATATATTAATTAATATATATATATTATATTATATATATATATATATATATTATATATTATATATAGTATATAAGATGTGTATTTTTATTTATAGAGTATATATATATATATATTAATATATATATATATTCATTATATATAAATATATATATATTTAATATATATATATTAATATAATTAATATATATATATATATATATAATATAATATTAATATATTAATTAATATATATATATATATATATATATATATATATATAATATTAATATTATTTATATTATATTATTTATATTGATTATAGTTTGATTTCGTGCATCCCCAAGTAAGACAGCCCCGTGATAAGTAGTAAGTATATTCCAAAATATAATTCTAATAAAGTATTGATACGACACATATTCTATTCACTAACTATTGAAAATTATAAAGTAGTATATTAAAATAATGTTTTGATCACCAAAAAATATAACTAAGTATTCTTGAGATAAAGTATTAGTAAATATATATAATAAAAAAAAAAATACGAAAAAAAAAAAAATTAATATAAATCGAATAAAAGATTTTATATATTATATATATATATATATATAGATATATAAATATAATATTATATATATATATATATATATTATATATATGTATATTAAATAGATATATATTATATATATATATATATAATTATATATATATATATATATATAATATATATATATATATATATATATATATAAAGGAGGGGGAAGTATAAAACAGATTTTGAATAATGTATTCAAACTTAATATTAGCTGTGAAAGTTTATACAAAAGTGTTAATAATTTTTTTCTCTTTTTCTCATTTTAAGAGGAAGAACGCAAGCAACACATCATAATAATTCATTAATTTGAATATTTTTATTTAATATTTTTTCGCCAAGCTCTGGGAAAAAGCTTCCAAACTTTTTAAAAAGGAAATTGGCCCGAAATTAGAAAATCTAATAATGATTACTTTTTAGCGTATATATATATATAATATATATATATAATATATATATTCTATATATATATATATATATATACTATATATATATATATATATATATATATATATATATATATAATATATATATATAATATATATATATATATATATATATATATTATATATATAATCATAATATTAATATATATATATATATATATATATATATATATATATATATATATATTATATATATATATATATATATATATATATATATATATATATATATATATATATATATATATATATATATATATATATTATATATAATATTATATATATATATATATCAATTATATATAATATATATATTATATATATATATACTATAATATATATATATATATTATTATTTATTTATTATTTAATTACATTATATATATATATATATATAAATATAATATATATATAATAATATATATATATATATAGATGCTGAATATTAAGTTGAGTCGCGGCCCAATTTCAACACGCTCACGATTCGAGTAGATAGATGTATCATCTGTTCAAAGTTAATATGCTACAGAGAATTTAATGGTACTCATTATTTACTACTAACGTTCTTGAGAATTCGAGGAAAATCACTGTCGATTTGTAAATATTCAAAATACTAAGAATGATAGCTAAAAGAAGAATGAAATCATGACCAATATTTAATATTTTGCAGTTTCAGTCGTAGCCGACTAATTTAAGTTCTCTTTAGGAAGTTTAATAAACATCTCAGTTGAATTTTGTCGTTGCATTGACATGTGAGCAATACTTTGGTTCAGGTTGAAAATTCTGAAGACTTCTAAGTCAGACACAAAGAAGAACAAAAATTATGATGCCACACATGTGTGCAACAACTGACTTGGCTGGATTGAAGATAGAAACAATATGAAGTAAGAAGTAGGGTTTACTGCTGGAGCATTTACAGACTCGAGATTTGGTTAACAATAAGGGTGAGATTTAAAAGACGGAAAAATGATATCCAACAGTGAAAATTTTAACAACACCAACGAATGTTCAAAAAAATAAAGAAGAAAAAAATTACTACGTTCTAGGTTTAGTCGGAAGAATCTTGCTTGCTTAAGCCTCAATCATTCAAAACTGCAAATTTCAAGTTATGATTGCAAGCAGAACTTTGGATGAGGGGCTATTATTTGAACCTCTTCTCTAGACTTTACTAAGGCAACTTTTGCCATGAGTTCTTTTAAATGAAAAATAAGTAAAAGAGTATGCAATCTTAAGTAGTTCACAAGGTGTGTATAAAACAGGAATGCGTACAGGGCAAGCTTATAAGACATTCCTGTTTAGAAAGGCGTGGCATTCAGCGAAAAAGCGTTGAACTACGAGAATGCACCTTATGGCCATATTTAAGTATTTCATATAATATAATATATATTATTATATATATATAATATATATATATAGTATATATATATAATATATATATATTATATATATATATATATATATTATATATATATATATATATATAATCTCGGCGCGTGCGCATTGGTTCCGATTTGTAGGACATTAAGTTCTATACTCGTCAGGTAGGGTTTTAACCTTTTCAGTTGGAACTAGCATCTCTTCCATTTTCCCTTCGAAACTCCGTTTTCCCAGACCTCTTAAAGATTTCGTGTTTCCAAGAGGCGTTAAGACTTCAATGCTAGTAGGTGGAGTAGTCCAAGTTAAGAAGGGTAGAGAACGCCGGTCTAGTCCTATTTTCCTAGAATTGTGTGAACCAAAAATTTCACCATAAGAACTGGCCATACGTGAATATCCATTCATTAAATTATATATATAATATATATATATATAATATATCATATTATAGTATATTTATATAATTATATATATATTATATATATATAATAGGTATAGTATATGATATATTATAATATATATAATATATATATATATATATATATATATATATATTATATATATATATATATCATTTGATAAGGTAACTGCATTAACCGCAGTGTCAATAGGTATTAATAAAACTGAGTGTATTTCACCTTGTGCGGTGCCCTGTTTGACCCTACGCCCGTGTGTGGACGGGAAGAGCGCGTTGTTTTGTCCTGTCGTTGGTGGGTGATTATATTCACCACAGGAAGAATTCTCGCGTTCTTCTTTTAGGCCATCGTGGCGTTGATGTCGCATCAAACACATACGCTTTTATCGGGCTAGGCGCCCAGGTTTCAATTTCCAGCAGGCAGGTGAATAGGCTCAGAAAGCGGGTTGTGGCATGCAATTATATATATATATATATATATATATTATATATATATATATTATATATATATATATGGTATATATATATATTATATATATATATATATATATATATATAAATATATATATTAATATATAATATATAAGATAAATATATATATATATCAGTATGTACGTAGTATGTATATACTCATATATGGCTTTTTCACTATATATCATGCCTGATATATACCCTGCTATAGTATATATATAATATTATATATTATACTATATATATATATTTAATACTATATATGATATATATATATATATAAATTATATATATATAAATATATATAGCGGATAATATATAAATATAACTAATAGATTAAACTTATTATACTTTAGATAAGGTATTTTATGTAGGACATATTATTTCTATATATATATAATATTATTTTATATTACTCTATATAATTTCAGAAGTATTATATTTATATATATATATATTAAAACCGATAAAATTAATATAATCATAAGAACAAGTATATATATATATATATATATTAAAAATATAAAAATTATATATAGATATTATATATATATTATTTATGACACTTATTACTATATATTATATATATAGTAGTAGTATAGTAATTTACTATTATAATATATTAAAAGTGACAATTATTTATTATAGTATATATTATGATAGTAATATTATATATCACATATAAATATAGTGATTAGAGGGATATATAATATAATGATATTATTATATAG
>JABUQX010109878.1:0-24332 GCA_015478945.1 Trachelipus rathkii | reverse complement strand
GCCCTCTCTATTTTCACCTTGTCACCACATTGCATAACATTTCATTTTTGATGAGGAATATTTTTTTTCTTTTTTCCATTTACTGCTTTAGAGTTGATACACCCATCAATTCATGTTTTCATACTCTCCTCCTCTCTCTCTCTCTCTCTCCTCTCTCTCTCTCTCTCTCCCCGTCTGCTCTCTCTCTCCTCTCTCTTTCTCTCTCTCTCTCCTTCCTCTCTTCTCTCATCTCTCTCTCTCTCTCTCTCTCTCTCCTCTCTCTCTCTCTCTCTCTCCTCTCTCCTCTCTCTCTCTTCTCTCTCTCCTCTCTCTCTCTCTCTCTCTTCTCTCTCTTCTCTCGTCTCTCTGCTTCTCTCTCTCTCTCTCTCTCATCTCTCTCTCATCTCTCTCTCTCTCTCTCTCTTCCTCTCTCTCTCTCTTTGTACTCTTTTTCTTCCTCCATTCCTTTCTAGAATTCATCTTATGTACCCCCGCTCTTACTTCTATCTCTCATCTTCTACTCCCTTCTTTGCTCTTTCGTGACATCCTCAATTCTCGGACTTGTTCCCTCCTAACATACTTCTTACTTTCTCTCTCTGTCTCATCATCTCTCTCTAATTCTCTCCTCATTCTCTCCTTCATTTTCTTCCTTATTATACTTCTCTTCATCCTCTTCCTCTCTCTCTCTCTTCTCTCTCGTTCTTCATGCCTGCTCTCTTCTCATCTTTCCTACTCTCTCTCTGCATTCTTCTCTTGCACTAGATCTCGTCTCCCTTCACACGCTTTCCTTCTTCTTTGCCACTCCTCTCCTCAGGGTTCTCCTTCTACTGCTCTCTTCATTACTCATCTTTTCGTATGGTTACGTAGCTACGCTTAATCTCTGTCTCATTCCTCCGATAATTTTTATCAATCGGCTGTCAACATTCTCTTCTAGGCTGAAACCCGCCTCGGGGACTCGCTAGGTCTCTCATTGCGCTCCTCCCTTCTCATTTCCTCCAATGCCATTCTTGATTCGTTCCATATCTCTCTCTTCTCCTCTCATCTCTCGTGCTTCGCGTTCCTGCTTACTACAACCCTCGTCCCCACCTTCACCCTCTCTTTTACCTTCTCTGTTTCCTCATTCCTTTTAGTTAATGCCGTTCTTCCAGGTTCGCTTTTTCACGTGAACATCTATTCGCGGTGATCAATAACTCGAATTTCATGTCAACGCCTCTCATGCAGCCAGTACGTTCTTTCTCTCTCTCTCTCATTTCTGAATTTGCTTCATGGTTTTTCTTCTCTTCTTTCCCTTCCGCTTTTGCTGTCTCCATCTTACGTGCGTGCTCTAATTCGTCTTTCTCTTATACATAAACATCTTGCTCGATCATTAGGTGAACAACTCCTACTCTACTATTGGACAGGCGTTCATTCTCCGTTGACTTTTCTTTTGTCCGATGTATACATAAATTAATATGATCATGAGGTAGGCGCTGATTGTTATTCTAATGTTCGATTTATCCTATTACAATAAGTTTCAATATTGAATTATGCTGCTATATTAGGATATCATATGTTGTATTATACAGTCTAACCTTTCTTGTATAAATTTTACAAGCGATGTCACTTACGTATTTCGATTTATGTGTACATTCACCATATTCGCTCCTGAGTCTCTCTAGCTGTTATTACTTTTATTTACCACACTTCTTGGCAAATTACACTGGGAAATTTCTGGAGCTCTTTCAATTGACTCAAGTTTCAATGTCGAGGTTAAATCCATTTTTGCACTTTGCCCGGCAACTCTAATAAGCTTACTTAAGGAACAATTTGAGAAACAAAAGGGAATCCCTCTGACTTGCAAGGCTCGACACGTAAGCTCGCATCTCTATAACAGTTAATTCGTCTGAAGAAAAGTGATAAGAACAGTTGTTATAGTAGGTGAGGCAAGTAATCGACTGCCAGCGGGTATTCTAGCGGAGAAGAAAACCAGGTGGTTATGTTTCCCCTAGTTAATATGTCTTAATCTACGATTTATAAACCTAACCGCTGGTACCAGATTGGATTTAAAATTAAAGAAAAGAGCTCAGAATGTTCAATAATTGTCATATCAGATAATGATTTAGAGGATGAGCTAATCAGGTGTTACTATAAATTGAAGTAAAACTGAGCAAATGATAGTGCTGAAACTTAATTTCCTTAAATCTCACAACCTTAGTCTAGATATAGACACTTAATTGAGAGATTAATAAACCTAAAAATAATAATTTAATAGAAAATGATAATTATAATAAGTAATAATAATATTGATAATCGATTTCCTCTTTAATAAATTTCAATGATAAAAATATATGTCAATTGCAATCTTTTCATTACAAATAAATAATAGATATACTATTATAATGAGATAGATGTAGTAGAGAAAGTGTTATGGAATAATAATAAAGAAGAGTAGAAACAAGCCACATAATAATAATGAAATAATAATAATAAAATAATAAATTATGGATTTGTAAAATATATTTAACCTGCCAATCGAATAGCGATCCATAGTAATAACAATCATTTATAGTCAAAAAATTTTTGTATTATATGATTTATTGTTAAATAAACTAAAAAACTTTTATTATTATTTTTAAAATGGTAGTGCATCAAATATATATATAGTAATAAATGAAAAATATTTTTTGTTATTTTTAGCCCATCTTTTGGAATATCACTATTAACCAGATTTAAATTATTGCCACTCGCTAATATAACATGTTACCAAAAAAGTTAGGGCATACATAATGTAGCAGAAGAAGTCCATTTTGAATCATGGACATAATTGATCTTCTTGCCCTTGCTCAAGTACATTTGAGGTGCATGCCTTATCCGGAAATGACGTTGATACTACTCGAATTCCTTTTTACTCCGACTTTCTACCCGGAAAGAAGCATACCGCTTCCCATACATTGCGATGCGTTTAGAAGGAACTATAGCAGTACTGGTTCCTCTCGTCGTAAACAGATTTCTCAAGCATTGTGGATTTGTCATACGGGATAAGTTAACGACGAAGAAGTAAGAAACTGATTCAACAGAAAGGAAGAAGGGGGTGACATAAATGTAGCTTGCTTAGCTTCACACAGAGGGAACGTCAGGAGGAAAAGGCAAAATGTCAGGAGGTTTTCTTGGCCATAAAAATTTCTTCTTCTGGTCTTTCCACACCTTATCATGTTCGGTTGTCATTATTAGAAGGTAAAATAAAATCAAGGATAGGAGGTAAATTCGGAGGAAGAAAAGACAAGGAACGGCACCGTAGATCGGAACCAGAACGCAGTAGACACTCAGAAGAATGTCTTTAGTCGTGTTCGTTACTTAGCGTCTCCTTAATTCTATCGCGTTCCTCCCCAGGCTGGCTGCCCATATGGTAATAAGGTCCTGTTAAACTGGACCTTTATGCTGAGTTTCAAAGGACGCGGGGCAGCTCGACAATGTAATGGAACTTATGATTCACGGAACACTTTGGACAGCAGATAAAACTCTATGTGTTTGCGAAACATACACGCTCTTGTTTGCCTGACAACTGTGCGTAGTAACCCGTCCTATTTTAGGAACGACGTCATGTAGATGATAGCTGGTTAAGCGTAACGCTTACACCTTTAAGCGCTCGAGCACGTCGTAGCAAGAAATGGAGGCTTTGGCTTCCTGCCTGCGCGTATTTAACTTTCAATCACGGAGACAAAGATACTGTCTCCCGTTGCTTGGTCACTACGCGGATAAAAATGGATTTATGGGTAAAGATCGTGAACATTAAAGTGGCTGAGGTACTAATAGTTATCTCATAATACTTTAGATCTTCACACTGGTTCAGAATATCAAATCCTCAAGTCAGATTTTTATGTCCATCATACCACGTCATAGCACAAGATTATCAACACAACCTCCATGGCGACGACTAATCTGCAAGTAATTACATGCTGTTATTCCGTTTATCCACTAACAATATCAGATTCTACCTCTAGTAGGAAGGAGTGTCGAGAGCTTCGAATTGATTTATTGCCAATTACGTACTGATCCTCGTCACATTTCATGTGCTAAGTGTGGAAAAAAGCAGCCGTTTGTTGCCCCTGGAAATACGGCTGTTAATCTGTAAATTACTTACCGGATTTCCAATCTGCGTAACTATTCTGGCAGGGGTGTTATCCCGATAATTGAATGTGCATCGAAAAAATATGAGGCGGCGGCACTGAAACGAAACAATGATAAGAGAACCTCCAAGCGTTCATAAGAAGGTCTGAAAGGAATAAACGATGAGAGGGATCAGGACGAACAAAGGACTGTTGCTCCAAATGGAGTAGCCAGAATCTAAATTGTTGGGTATAAAAACAGCAGTTACAATTGAAACGAGCAGGAGAAGGAAGAAAAGAAGAAACAATTTTAGGAAGAGAGAGACTTCTATATAGATGTCATTCAGAACGTAGAGAGTACTTCAATAACAATACGAGACCTCTATTTTAAAAAAATGATAGCCATTTATTTTTAATTACGAAGTATTATTTGTTATCCCACACAAATTTAATTTTTCTGTCACTCAGTTTGAAGGAGCAAGCAGGGCCCGAAAATTTTCCATTTCTATGGACATAGAAAAACTACAGGCAGAGCAGGGGCTTTTCACATCGGTTGTACACTGGCATCTTCAGCAATCTTCCCTAACCTGTTACCGAGAACCAAAACACAAAACCAGAGAAAGCAATTGTCGCACTCTATATGTTCTGCGGTTACCACTTAGTTTGCAGTCGCTTTCAGCCAGTCACATTGGTAAAGTCAGTTACGCCTTGTTAATGTGGCGTGCATTGAACCAGGCGCTCATACATAAAGAAAACTTTTCCCTTAGAGTATCGCTGTCGGTTTTATTATGAGTACTGGAATGAATTTTCTCAGATCCCAAGTAGCCAGAAATAAACCAAATCATGCGCCAAACAGTATGAGAACACGATAATAGGGTCCACATTGTCTCAGCTGTTACAATATAAGAATGGAGCGACCCAAACACGATTGCCTAGTCACGCAATTTAGTGAAGAAAACTAATCAAAAACATTTAAAAGACATACTAAACCTCCTTTAGGATCATTTCCTTCGTACAGCTCTCTAGAGTATTTTCCGTTCATGTAGTCATTTTCGAGTTTCTAGAGTAGAAACTTTAGCACAAGCGCTCTCATAGCGCGCCTTCGCACGTGAGGTAACTTCAGGCCAACGAGTTTATACCTGTTCAATTATTGTCACTTATGGCTCAGACAAGGCAATAAATAAGTACCACCCCGACGCGGAAGGTATTACTTCGTTGGCATGCGGAAGTACTAATGATGCCTTTCTTGGTTCGCGCCATTAATATCTAGTCAATCGAAGACTCCAATGCCCAAAGACGCAAGAAGAGGTAAAGGAAAATATGAAACCTCAGAGACCCCTGTCACCAAGAGAGGTTTAGTTATGGTCTCGAGGACCGTCATTGTTTATGACATCGCAGTACTGAACAGCCAAAACGAGATGTCAGTATGCATGATGTTAGGCCAAAAAAAAACGAGAGGATAAAGTTTTTTGAGAACTGGATTGAAGAAGAGATGACGGAAAAAGGATGAAGACGGTAAGAAAAACCTGTTTTCCGCAGAAAGCGAAGAAACAAAAAGGATGAACTCTGCCAGTAGAAATGTCACAAATTAAAAGAACAGTAGAATCAGGTAAAGAAAGAGTTTGAAGTTTGATAGAAGTATCAGCAGGAAGAATAAGATCCTCCCCCATTTGAGCAACCGACATAGCAGAGTAGTCTAATGTAGGCAAAGGCGTAACCGCATTAACCTGGATACGAGATAAAGCATCGGCACAAGAGTTATCACGACCAGAATGGGACGAAGATCAGTAGTAAATTGGGCAATAAAATCAAGACGAAATTCACGAGGATACGTGTAAAGAACAGAAGTATAGCAGAAGTTGCAGTGGTTATATTGATCCGTGAGAGACATAAAACTGACGACCTTCAAGAAAAATATGCTAAAGTATTTATGTCGAACCAGGATAAGATTGCACAATGCTTGGAAGACCTAAAGTTACGATAGCGAGGACAGCCAGCAGGAGGAAGTTGAGAATTTAAATTACGTTTGGAAGCCACAGCACCATTTGCAGGTTGCTCTAGTGAAACAGCTCCAAACGCAAGCCAGTACATCACTGGCGTCCACAAATAGGCGGGTTTCAGCACCATGTTCAGGAAAAACAAGAAGAGTGTTATTGACCAATAGAGTTTTTACTCTGTCAAAAAAGCCTGAACAAGCAGCATCAGTCAATTAAACCATTCGAGCTGCCCCGACGACCTTGAACCAAGCAAAGCAGTAGAAGGAGTCGCAATCGTAGCAGCCTTGGGGATCAAACTAAGATAAAAACTAAGGAGACCTAAGTAAGCGACGGAAGATCCTCTGAGTGGTAGGAAGCGGATAAATCACAAAAAATAGCAGAAAACCATATCACGGTAGGAGAAAGACCAGAAGAAGAAATTTTATGGTCCAAGAAAATAAGAGAAGCAGACACCTTAAAATGCACTTCCGAAATTTAAACGTAAGACCAGCTTGAGATAACGAGAGAAAACAGTACGAAGATGAGAAAGATGCATGCTCTTCCGGAGAACGAGAAGCAATTAATAGATCATCAATGTAAGCATAGACAAAAGGTAAACCACGTAAAACATGATCTATCAAACGTTGAAAAGTAGCACTGGCATTACGAAGACCAAATGGCATAAAATTAAACATGAAGTTGCCAAAGGAGTTGCAATACAAGTTTTAGGACGATCATCAGGATTAACAGGAATTTGAAGGAAGGCAGATTTTAAATCAAGAGAAGAAAAAATGGTACATCCATTTAGAGAAGTAAAATCATAAAGGTGAGGAATAGAAATAAGTATCACAACAGTTTTAGAATACGTAACCTGTAGTCCCCAACAAAACGAAAAGAATCTGGCCCTATTTTGAACAATATGAAGCGCGAGAAGCGTAAGAAGTAGAAGGGGAAACAATACCCTTTTCCAGAAGCATGTCAAATTCCACACACGCAACGTTTAACATTTCTGGGAGAAAGTCTGGGAGCCTTGCAAACAGGAGGACTACCGCTTTTCTCAATGAATGCCTACATGGTGAGACGCAGGAAGAAAGATTAAGCAAATAGCTGGATTAAAGTCAGAAAATTCAGAATTGCAAAAAGAGCGTGAAAAGAAGACATAAGCAGAGGAATCAGGAAGATTGATACCATAAATGGAAGAATCGAAGGGAACAGCATTACAAGAAAGGAAGTAGTACCATTCAAGTAGACGACTTAATTAGCCATGTCCAATAAGAATATGAAAATAATGACTTAAAAAATCAGCACCATATTATTTTGTGAATTTTTTGTAACCAATCCGCCAAAAGGAAAAGTTCCAACGGGAAAGAATACGCTGTCCAAAGAGATAGAAGTAAGGATTGTCACCATATACAGCAATGTTTAGAACCATTAGCAGCCCGTAAATGAGAAACAAGGAGGAAGGAAGAGGAAGAACCAAAATACCTATGTATACATTTCAAACATATGTAGAGAAGACATACTAGTAAGCCCTCGAGTTCAGATTAAGGAAAAAATCAAAGTTGGACCATCACCATCAAGAGTATTCCGAAAAGAGCGAAACCTGTATAAGAAACAGCAATATTACTTCGAGGATATAGAACTCAGAAGAAGATACTTATCACTAGCATAAAAATAGGAACAGAAGTATGAAAAACCTAAGTTGTAAAAGAAGTATCAGGAACGAAGACCAAATAAGAATACAGTAGGATAGTTGGAACGATATCAGAATAGTTGGCATTGGAGGAAAATGAACTAAGCTTCTAGGAGGAGCGCAATGATTTCTAACTCAAGGTCACATGACAATTCGAAATCGCTGAGGGGATGAAATTTTTCCACTATGCCAAAGAGATTTGCAGATTTAAAATTACAGGGAGGAATGCCAGTTACGGCTCGTACATCAAATGGACAATGATAAGAAGCATGAAACGGAGAACCGCTGAGGAGGTTGTGGCAAGAAGAACGGGAAGGGTGATAGAAGGGAACGAGATCTAGTGCGAGAAGATGCAGATGAAGAAGCTAATGAAATACAACGAGAATAGAAGACATTTGGATAACCCAGGAATCAAGAAATTTATTTCAACATTAATTACAAATCTATTGAATTATGGCCTAAAAGGAAATGATATCTGAGTGGACTCAGTATATCACATTCATGAGAAGTACAAAGAGAAGGAGCAGAGTAAGAGGAAGGTAGAGCAGCGCAAGACGAAGATATAGGAGGAAGAGAAGAAGAGAGAAGAAGAGTTAGTAGCAAATTGAGAAGGAAAAGTAATAGAAGAAGAAGAAGGAGGCATAATCGCGAGAGTAGAACCCATAGGGGTAAAAGATGAATAAGTTATAGGAGAAGAAAAGAGGATTAAGATTTGCGACGTGAGATAAAATAATATCTGGCGCGTTCGGCTAAAACTTGAAGAGACAAAGGGCATCACCAATGAAGAGCAAGAAGTACTATAAAGACAAAAGCTAGGGGGGGAAGACGGCCAGGAAAGAGCGAGAAGAGATGTTACCTTGATCAAGGCAAGGGGACCAGAAATAGAGGAGCATACGGGTAAGAAGCTGTGAAGGAAGACGATCACCCAAACACTTCATGTTTAACAATTCCTATTATTAGTAGCATCAGAAGGAGAAAGATGGCGACGCAATAATTCACAAAGAGTAGAATAAGGAGTGAGAGAGGAGCTGACTGAAGGAAAAAGATTAGGGATTGATTTCTGACTTCATAGGGAATGGAGAGCGGAAAAGCATTAGTTTTCAAATTTTCTGGAGGAAGGGAAGCAAGGAAATGTCAAATTGCTGAATTGTAAAATTGACATATCTCTCCGGAAAATTGCGGGTGGAGGTCAGACGAGGAACATCGCGACAAGCCAGGTATCGCCGCATAGTTCTGATAGGAGAGGAGGCGGTGGGAGTGCCTTAAGTACTCGGGCTGAAATTGTTAGGTTTTTAAAAGTTGATGTTGTGAGACATCAAAATTGATGATTCAGCGATTGTGGAATTTGTAACAGACATTTTTGTTTTGGGATCATACAAAGGCGGAGGATAAGATAAAGTTGGAGATGAAGAGAGGAGAGGGAAATATATCGGAAGATAGTAGGAACAGAATCAGATTAATATATTAGAATGGGTAGGAGGGATCAATAGTCTCAGTACGGACCAGCAGAACTCTTCAATTCAGTCAGTCAAGTCAGAAACCTTAGACCTGTACGCGTAGTATGATCCTGACAGGTTACGTAGGAGTAGTAACATTAGTAGTAGACATTTGACATGATTTAAAAAAAAAAATTAAGCATAAATAAAAATCCCTCATAATTACCAATTTAGCCATATCTCAAAGCTATTAATAGTCGCTTATGTGCTGTTCAGCTTGATAAACAATATTTATAAAATACAAAACTCTAATAATTGAAATTTAAAAACAGAAATGTTTTGAAAAGACTAATCGATGCCAACCCCAAATGTTTAAAAATAAAAGACGAAAATATTTCATTATTAAAATATAAAACAATTTAAATACTTAGGATATTAGACTAAAGGTCTGATTTTAGGTACTCCAGTCAAAGGTCACCATTGTGTAAGAGTCTATTTCTTTTTATCTGCACTTTCAAATGTATACTTTTTAATTTTGGTTGGTTTAATTGTGTGAATTTACACGGCCAGTAAATTTAGCTTAAACAACTTTGGTGTAGTTGTCCCTATGGAATAAGTAGCTTTCAAAAAGGCTACCTTGCATAAATAAGTTCTAGGTAATGATGATTGCGAGTTGAGTTATCTTAGGAAAAATCACACGAAGATCTTTCATAATACAGTTTATTCGGTCTTAGAAAACTAGATTTAGAAACAACAACTGCCTGAGAAACAAACCATGTTATCATATGTTTATCTAATAAAACCTGGCTCTCGAGACACCCTCATCCCTCCTACCATCACCATCACATCAATCAGAAGAAATGATATAAATTCAATAATAAACTAAATACGATGATGATAAATTGAGTCGGTCAACATGCGATTAATTAGATTAATCTCGCAATAATCAATAATAATTAGATAATCATAATAGAAATGATTAATTAACTATTCATACATAAATACTAATTCTAAGGACAATAGGTATGTATCGTCTCTGTTTAGTAACGAGCAACGTGACATTCAGCAGTTCATACTTAAATAATAAACCGTTAATAATAACGATCACAGTCATATTTATATTGAATATAAGTAATAGAACAATAGAGGGACTGAGCTACATCATCATAGAAACGAATTTAATAATAAATAGATTAAGTAATAATTTAAACTAATAATACGTAATTAATCTGTAACATATGATCTTACCCCATTATTTAGCATCATAGAAAATACAACCATTGTGATATAAAAATTCCAAGTCAATTCGCTGTTTATTTTCAGTCCAGGAATGTTTATATTATCTTTTTAATGGCTACATCTTTTATGGCTTCACTTATTTTCTTTTGATCTTAATATGAACTCAAAAATAATTTATTAATCAATAAAAATCAATTTTTAATATGTAAATAGACCTTGCACTTAATCAGTCCACTACAATATATATATATACTATTATTATTATACTAATATATATATATATAATAATACAGATTAATACTTGATTTTGTAATGACCAATTATATTATATATATATATAACTATAGTATATATAATATCTTAGGTTAATCATATACTATTTATCCGTATATATAATGAGTTGTATATATCATAAATAAACGAGTGTATATATTAATTATTATACGTAATATATATACTCCTATTAATATCAGCATATTATAATATAATAGATCTATGTTTTTTATTAGGAAATAAGCCGATTCTAAGAATTTAGCTTCAATGGCTAAAACTTCAAGGCTTGACTATCCTGGTGCGCCAGCTCTGCTTTGACGAACACTCCTATGCAGAAGATTTATGACACGCACAGAAAAAACAAAAACTAAGTTTCATTCTTTGATCGCATCACCGCACAGATGCCCGTGAAAGATCGTAATTATATTCCTTTTCAAAGTAATATATTATTATTTTTATACAAATATATAGTACTGCCATATTATATTCATATAGGTATATATTTTGTAACGTATATGCATATATATACCTAATATATATATATATAATCATGTAGCCACCTATCCTATCCCTATATAAATTTATATATATATATATTATATATAGTATACTTATAGTGCCTATATATAAGGAATATATACGGTAATGAAATCATTGATGGTGTATTGAGCAGGCTCATTCCTTGTTTAGACTATAATCTTCTTTTCCTCACAACTTCCACTGCGTTCGTATATGCACTGTTTTCTGGCCATTCAGGCTAGATGACAGTGAGTATTGGGAGTGGAAAAATTCTCATCTCCTATCACTCCTAATTTTTATTCAGCTAAAAATCATGCGATGATACTCTGTTTGCACGAGCAAGCGATTTGCATTAAACGAAAGTATTGCTCACCTCTTGGTTCTCCATACTGACAAATCTTCTGGCCTCTTGCAAAAAACATCTCCTAACATCTTCTGTAAATCTGCCTTATCCTCCTCTTATTCGCTATGTTGGTTCCTGTTGTCTATTACTCCAACTGAAAGCCAATTTCTCTTTGACCTCCTATCTATCCTCTAGACTCAATCGGGTGATTCTGGCATTCCTCTTCCTCCTCCTCTCAGTCGTGTACCTAAGTGTGCTGTTGTTGATTACGAGTTTGATCGGGTGACTGTGGGCTCGCTGAAATCTATGATGTTAGAGTGGGTGGCTGCGGATGGGCATTTCCTCCCAAGTTTGGGAGGGAGTGTGCCTCTGTGCTGCACCCCTGCCCCTCTTTCAATTTATATATCTTTGTCTCGAATACTAAGCACTTTCCCTCAGTGTTGAAGCACTGGCATATGTCCAACCTATTCGGTAAAAAGGAGGAAGCCCCTCTGATCCTTCCAAAACTATCGCCTCGTCTAGCTACTTACTGTTATCCTATCTAAAGTCTTTTGGAATCCCTTCTCAACTCCATTTCTTAGATTATCTGGAATCTCATTCACCTCTTTCCGATCCCAGTACGGCTTCGGCGCTCGAGGTCATGACTGACGATATACTTCCTATCTTACTGATTTATGGTTCCGCCCTTAGGAACTACAGGGAACTTGCGTGGTGTGCGGCTTGACATATCGAAAAGCATTGACCGGTATGGCACATGAGTCACTGCTCTTCCAAGCTCCCACCCTGTTTGGTCCTCCATCCTGCTTTTCTTCCTAGTCTAGCTTCTTTCAAATCCCTAAACAATATTGGCTTGTTGTTTTGTTGGCCAGGCACTTCCTCTCTTTTTTCTGTCAATAGTGGGTTGTTTCCTCATAGGTCTGTTCCTTTATCTCTTAGCTTTAACCCTACTTTCATTATGATCACCAGCCAGATCTAACTGCCACTCAGTAGTGCTGATATATAATATATATAGTACTTACTATATATATGATTATAGTACTATAATACTATTAAAATACTATTTATATAATTATTAATATATATATAATAACTATATATATACTAATAGTAATAAAATATAATTATCTATATATATATATTCAATATTATTTTATTAATATAATATACTATACTGATATTCTCAATTATTGGGATATATATATAATATATATATATATATATTATATATATATAAAGATAATATATATATTAGTATTAATACATTATATATAATATATAGTATAGTATAGTATAACTATCTATTAATAAAATATTAATATCATATATATTAATATATATTAAGATATAGTTATATATATTATAAATATTTTTTATAAATTTTTTATATATATATATAGGCACTATATATAGGAAAATATTAAAGCTACTTGTTGGAGTAACTTTGATTTTTCTAGTTAAATTATTAAATACTCCAAGGGCAAGTGTTTTATATTTAACGGACGTGAAATTTCTTCGAGTACCAAATTGATGTTTAAGTGGAGGCTCTTAAACCTTTGTTTATAATATATTGCAGGTTTATAAAACCTTTCGGAACTCCTTCCTCTTGTGGTATTCCTTCATATAGAGATCCCCTGTGGATTCAAGCAAAAGATGAAGCTGATCAAGCATTAAAATTAGCACCTGAAGAAAGGGCTTCATTGATTGTGCCTATGGTTCCTACAGAATTGATGAACCAGAGCCATCATAATAGGAAGGATTTAAATACTCATTTTTATTTAGTTTGAAAAGAATGAATTGCACTTCACACAGTTTTATTGTGCTATTTTGAACTTGGAACTATTCTAGAAACATTCTTTTTTTTAATTAACGAAAATTTTAAAATAATGAAATCAAGTATCTTTATTCTTTTATTTTTAGACAGGAACACAAAGTAAAGAATAACAATGATACAAAATGTTCTAAATGGCTGCTTAAAGAGACATTCAGAGAACAAATGAAAGTCAAAAATCAGCTCTGAACCCAAGAACAAGAACAAGGAAGAGAAATTCACGTGAGAGAAGATTCAAGATGAATATAAGCCAGGTTTTTTTCTTTTATTATATATATATTATAAATATACTATAAATATATAATATATATATATATATATATATTATATATATATATAATATATATAATTATAATATATATATATTATACGTATATATACACACAGATATATATATATAATATATATATATAGTATATATATTATACATAATATATATATATAATATATATAATATAATACTATATATATACTATATTATATTATATATATATGTGATATTATATTTTACTATCGTATCTATATATATATTAGTATAGTAATAAAACTATATATACCCTATAGATTAAATTATATATATATCATATATTAATATATTATAATACTATATTACCTATATTATATATATATATATAATATATATATATATATATATATAGGTATATAATAATATATACACGAGGCAGAGTTAAAAAAATACCGGAAATTTTAACTAACTTTATTATCGTATATGATGATGCAAACATATTACACATTACCACCTCAAAAGTACCTCCTATAAAGGCTGTCACACATTTGCCAGCGCTCGTACCACTGCCCGAAACATCGCTGTAAGAACCATACTTTTGTTGCTTCATTTTAACAGCGCTACCCGCCTCCAGGTAGCATTTTTGAATTTCTAAATCTGGCTGACTGAAATTCGTTGCGCCCCTTTTAACAGATCCCACATGCTGGAAAAAAGATAGAAATCAGCTGGAGCCAAATTCTGGGGAGTAAGTGATGTTGAGGCAAAACACGATACACTATGCTGTTCCTGTCAAATATTTCAGAGACCAGGAGTGAACGACGTGCCGGTGCATTGCCATAGTGCAATACCCAATTTTTCGCTCCTCAAAAGTTCAGACGTTTCCGTCGGATGTGTCACAAGGACGACGGAGAATTTCATGTACATAGCTTCGGTAACTGTACGACGTGAGGTATGAACTTAAAGTTGCCCGAGACCTTTAATGGTCAAAGACCTCCAGCATGACTTCCCCTTTGAGTGATCTGCTACTAACCTTTTTGTTTTCTGGTTAAACTCGGGAGAATTCCACTCAGCAGGTCTACCGCTTCGTTGAGTGTTACAGGTAACACTAGATTCTCGATCTCCAGTTATTAACCTTAATCTCGATCCGCATCCACAATGAGCAAGAGCTTTTCCTAATTATGTAGGCCCGCTTCTTACCACCGTGTTCCTGGAGTGAGGAAATCTTGGAAGGTGTCGTAAATACGCCGGTCATGTTCAAAATTTTAATAGAATCGATTCTCTGCTTTGTCATAAGAGTTAACAGCCGGTTAGCTTTCCAGAAAAAGTTTGAACTACTGATTCGTTGACCGGTGACACAGTGCAATTACCATGACCAATCAATCAAAAACGAATGTTTTTGTAAACGCTTCCGTAACTTAACACAAAATCTTAATTTGCTCTTCTGCCTCAAAGGGCGCCATTATTGATTAACACTTTCCACACAACACACAACGACAGTGTCTCAAAGCAAATTGAATTGTAAACACGGACACATGCTTAGCATGTCATTACGCTGCTGAATACACTGGTCCTTACATGTCTGCACGCACATTTCTCACAACACACGCTTATTACATTGTAAGATATGAAGGACTCTACCTCGTATATATATTTTAGTAGTATATATATATATATATAATATATAATATATATATAAAGTATATATATACTATATATACCTATATATAATATATATATATATATATATATATATACTACGTATAGTGTATATTAATATTATTAGTATATATATATAATATATATATAATTAATGTCATCAATTCTTTTCAAACAATATTTATTTTGGCACATTCAAAATGACCCTCTTTTGGCATATTCAAAATATTTTAGTAGCAAATAAGTTTAAAAAGTTAAAATGATATACATCAAGCTTTTTTATGCGAGTCACATTGAAAATATATAATCCTCTCATTTTCTGTAGGTAAAGATGTTTCCTCAGAATCGGAGTCTGACAGTTCTGGGATAGATGAAAACCATGTTTCAAGTCCAGAACCTCCGTCAGATTCTGAGGTTGAATCTCCTGTTAAGAAGGTATGTGACTGTAAATTTTGGAGAAGTATATTTTTCCCCAAAACTTCATCATGGATTTTGTATATATATTTAATAAATAAAATCTTGCTTCTGTTTTATTTAGAAAGCCAGAACAAATTCTACGAGCAAAGTTTCGAGCTTGAAACGCAATATCTCTTTTACACCAAAAGGATCTCTTAATTCTTCTTTCACTCCAAGTGTTTCACAGTCGACTAAAAAAAAATTGGCTTCTTTTTTATATATATAAATAACTATTATATTTAAATATTGTAGATAAATATATTATATAAATACTATATTTAATATCAATTTAATATAAGAGATATATATCAGGAAGTATAATATTATATGAAATTCCTTTACATCAGGCCTTTGTCCATCGAGCTCAGGTAAAATTTCGAATTTGTTTAATTTATTTATAAATACATACGTAATAATATATCATAACAGGTTTACTCTAAAAATATAAAGTAAAATAATAACAAACTTATTAAATTTTATAGTGTGGAGGCAGCCTGCTTGACTAAAAATTGACTAAAAAAACTAAACGAGTTAGGGATATAATAAATATGTATCCATTAAATTCGATTGAAATATATAATTTATAAAATAAGAACAATTATAATTATTTTTTGACTTTTTATTTTTATTGTCCTTTTTAACAGTTTTCATAACAGCGAGTTTAAAAATATTATCTTAATTTTCACTATATTAACTATTAATATATAATATACCACTACCACTGATAGCACACCTAATACTATATAAATATCCTATAAAATATATACTATTCAAAAGTTCTGTAAAATTTACTGATGTTTATTTTGGGATTCAGATTATGACTCAGTTTAAGATTAGGTTTTGTAGATTTCCAAATTTGGTATATAGATTAACGCTCCCGTATAAAGTTTTTAATCTGGGGGGAGAATAGATAGTTCACTGCTACATTACATATAGCTGAATAAATAATTACGCCTACTTAACTTAGTAATTTCTTTACTTTTGAATCTATTTTTAATAGGAGATTTTCTTGATGTTAGATATTTTTCTTATGGCTAATATTTCTTTTAATATTAATATTTAAGATAGAAAACTATTAACCCCAAGATAATTTCAAAATATGGGAAACTCCGGATGTCATTCTAGATATCAAAGTTACTTATGACACTCAGAATGATAATTTAATAAATATATGACTAATGTATGTCTTCAATATCTTTCTTTTCTTGACTGTAAGTCAAATTTTCTTTACTTTGCTTTATTTATGCTTTGAGTTGATCTTTTAGTCAAAACGTTCGACAGTTAGTGTTGTTTCAACAGTCTCTTGATTTGCTAGCCTGTATCTTGCCCTATATATACTAGTTTTTACTTAGTTATTTGGCTTTCTTAGGCCTGTTTGTTCTCTATTTGCAGAGTCCTTATGTTGCGCCGCTTATCCTTCACATTCCCCTATTGCACTCAGCAATTTTTTTATGTTTTGCGAATACATTTGCTATCTGACTCTTTGAAATATTTTTGGGTAAAATTTTTGGTACCACGAGGTTTGTTGCTCCATAGTAGTATGAATGTAATGGAGATTTCTTTAATTTTCATTTATTTTATGATTTATTTATCATTATTGATTGTTCTTAATTTTATTGATATAATTATTTAGTTTTAATATTAAGTCTCTTAATCTAAGTTCAAGACACTACATTGCCGCTTATATTTGAGACTAAGAATAGTTTTATTGGTTCTCATTAGATAATATTGGAGGTGCTTAGTTTCCTTAAGTTTATAATTCTCCGTAGTCCCTACTCTCATATAGCAGCGATCTTTCCCGCCTACAACCATTTTTTTCAGCTCACATGACGAACCCACATTTTGTTCATATCCTCATCTCTCTATCTATGCACACGTCTAGCTCGCTGAGCGCTGCTTTACAAAGCGTCACCGCACCGCTTACTCGTTTCTTTACTTACCTATTCCTGGCGAGCAACATTTCGTACAATGTGATTGTCTTCCTCGCTATTATGACCTTAAATGAACTTAGACACGAAGTTATCACTATTTTTTTCCTTATTCATTTTTCCACATCTTAATCTATTCAATGTCTCAAAGAGAAAGTAAATCTAATAAGATTACAAAGCAAACATAATCTCCTTCCTCGTATGAATGAGCCTTCTCTTTATTTACATTATTACTCAAACACACTGATTATTACTATAACTTTTTTTGATACCATTATGTATTAAATAGGTGATTAATAAGTCTAATTTTCTAGACTCTAAATTTCTTTAATTTCATCAAAATAACAATTATTAACTGACAATCTAAAGATTACTCAACATTTTTCCCATCAATATTTATTATTATATTAAGTATTTCATATACTATTATACTTTATAATAAACCTGCAGGATGGAATGTGTGCTATATTCAAAGCAACAATTTATTATGAGACGTTCTCAATTAAAAGTTTATTTTACTCTCTCTCTCTCAATATTATAACTCATTATTTGAAATAATTCTTATTTATTGTGTTCATGTCTATTTATAATAGTGATTTCTTATTATTTATAATTTCCACAGAACCAAAGTTTCAAGTTATTCTAATTTCTATATTTATTTCTGATTTAATTATTATTTTGTATCTATTTGATTTATTTTCATAGTATATGTAGTGCAATAAATACTTGTATATATTAATGGTGCTCTTTACTATTCTAAATAGTGTCATTTCATATAATGACCTCCATTGTATTATTATGTGAGATACTTTATTATTCGTAGGGATTGTTTGATAAATTACCACATTTGATGTAATTACTTTTTGCTTAAAACAAATATCTTATTTACTTGCTTATTTTACTTAATCTTCGTAAATATTATTTTAATAATTTTCCTATTTAATTCATTTGAGTCTTTCTGCTATCATTATATGATTCAAACTATTATCGATTTGAATTCAGTGATCATAATTTATTATTTAGATTTCATATCGTTGTACCCATAAGTTATTATTATTAATTAAATTAGTGTCTTCTGTAGATAGTCATATATGATTATGAGCAGTTACTGTTAATTCTAATTGATATATATTTATAATAATCATCTCAATGTAAGGACTTCTAGATCTCTACCTTATAACATTATAGAGAATATCTATAAAATACAACATAAATTCTTATTTGATACTATGATCTCTTACCTGTCACATTTCACTGGTAACTATAATATACAAAAGTAAAAATATTCCAAAAAAAGTCAATTCTCAATATATTAAAAAATAAAAAAAAATAAAAAAAACGATAAACACCATTAATTGGTTGAATCAGATTTTAGAGATTATTAGTCTATATTCTATATTACTTCTTACTCATTTAGTTGACTAAGTCCAAATACAAATTGCTGAGATAATGGCACTATGAATGAGAGAGTATTTAACACAAACATCTCATATAGATGATGCTCTCGATTCTTTAGTTAAACATCTTTTTCTAATAACTAGTTTCTCTACTTCTCCAACTTCTACAGTGCCTCGAATTTAAGGTTATATTTCTCTTTTATAAGCATTATTTAAAAAGTATTATTAAAATTTATTTTCCTATAATAATAATAATAATATTACATTATATAATTCTATATTATATATATAGTAATGTATCTATGTTTTAACATTATATGTAACATTGACTATTATTGCAAAGATATAATTGGATGTATTTTATTAAATAATATATTATATAATAGTAGTACTAATCATTTAACAAGATTTTTATATATATATTCCTTCCCACCTACTCTTATATATTCCTATTAAATTTCAATCTATAAATGGTAAGGAGAGTTATGCCAAGAAATATGCACTTATTTTGGCAATAGCGTACTCTTCTTTCTTTTTTATTAATTTGTGAAATTATATATAGTATATCATGAAATTCTTTATTTTATATATGTACACTATATATGTGTAATAGTCTTTCTTCAGCATTCTTATAATTTAAAGATATGTGCTCTTACACCAGTCGTAGTACTCATCAGACAACCTCTCGATAGATTCCAGACGTTGTGTATTTATGCAATTTCTTAACTTCTTAATAATCCAATTAAAGCTACTTTTGTGATTTTATAATTATCTCATCTCAATCTGAATACGAATGTATGAGCTGAGTACAATTGTTAAAATAGACTTCTGGAGTTGTATGCCATCCATCTAGTGTTATATAACTTTTATAATTTATCAATCACTATCCCTACTTCAATTCATTACCATTTAGTTTTCTTTAATATATGTCAAGTCACAGTTGGAGCTATTTAGTCTTTGTACAAAAGATAATTATGTAGACCAGTGAGTCTCATTAGTTTTATTGTCAAAGATGATACTCATATATATTATCCGTTTAGCTCTCAAAAGAAAATAGTATTTTAATTCATTTTACTAACAAAAATTTGCACAAAAAATAACCTTCTTACGTACCGTATCTTTTTATCTTATTTATGTATTTATTATTAATATTAATTATATCTAAATTTCAGGCCCACCTCTATTTATTATTAATTCAATTTTAGAATATTTAGAGTGATAGAAGAAGACATGATTTTCGTTTAAGCTGAATTGGTCCAAAAAATACTCTAGAGTGAACTGATTCATATCTAGATTAAGACATGTGATATTGTATATAAAGTATGATGGATAGTTATGGAGGAGCGAGGAAGCTTTGCTCACATTTTTGATGCTGTAACAAGTCAATAATTTGATTGTGAGGGAAGCATTTTTTTTTCTTCAGAAATTGGAAATGTTAATTTTATTACTGTATAAGTAATTTATAACCTTATTAAATAGTAATAGTTATGCAAATAATTAAAGATATTTTATGTTTGATTTGGAATAAAACTGGGAACAGGTGTCTGAGTTTATTTTCAAAATACTATCTCAGGCCTAAATGTATGCTTTGCATGAAAAAGATAGTATAGCATGAGCTACTGCTGAATATATATGACGAAGATATTATAGTGTGACCATCTTTGGATAAACAAGAGTAAAGTGTGGCTGGTTCTAGCTATTCACACCATCGTTTGGTGGATGAAGGAACTACTAAGTTATGAGATGTCACGTAGGTGGTTTTGCAAAGGAGTTGGATTATTATGTTTATATCCTGTGTTCTAATGTCTAGTAGTGTGAATCTTGGACATAAATGATAAATATAGACATATATTAAATAAATTCTAAGGCTTATTAACTAAAATTAAATCCAATTTGTATACATTAGGTGTAATCTAATTTTTCTTAAGTGATCTGTATGGGGTAATTTATTAGGTGTTTTAGTCAGCAGAGGATTAAAATAACCATTTCTATCGAGTCATTCATCATATAATTGAAATTATGTTATATGAAGTGAGGTTTGACTAGTTCTATCTAAAATAAACTATCTTAATAATTAGCTGATTATATATGCGAGACATATGACGTAAACTTTGAGATATGGTTCATATAATTGATCCTGGAATAGTATGATACTTTTATCTTTTTCTGTGTGTCAAAATTTTTTAATTTTTTGTATATCCGTTGCGGTGCACCAACATATAATGGATTCCATTAATAGCGATATTTACTGTTTTTTTTGTCACATAGAACAGTAAAGTAGGTCTTGCCTCTGGGTTAAGTGTGATAATACCTGTTAACTTATATAATGCGGTGAGATGTAAGTCATAAGGGATTGATGGCTTTGTCAATCCAGATTCGTTGTACTGAAATCATCCGTATAAGTGAATCAATAGGGTGTTGCCTTTAAATCAATTACAGTATTTCTGAACTAAAGATATACCGTTTTGAATTACTAGAGAGAGCGAACTTGTGAATGGCTATGTACTATAAAGAATGCGATGAAAATATATATGTTGTAAAAATATGACATATATTAGTGCGTGAATGTAGAGGGTTTCTTTGTTTTAGATAGACTGCTAACAAGCAAGCAACAATATTTCTATTTCAACAGACTATAAAACAATCCATTCAGACATAGAAATTCTAAGTATGTTATCTTTGGGCGTAATTATTACTGATATTTTGTCCCCTGTCTTCAGAGACGAAGGAGTTTTTGATGCTTATGATGCAAATAGTACGAGGCTCAATGTTTACCCAGGGTTTGACCCCACATCGTACGTAGAATATCACTAGTAGAAAGAGAGCACCGTTCAGCACAGTAGTTCAGTTACGTTTAACCCAATTCTATTACTGCGGTGAAGAGTCTATCATTAAGTGTATGCTGTAATTTTTTCGACATGCGACGAAAACCGCACTACTACGCTCTAAGCTGATAATCTTAGTGCTTTTTATAATCCAGAGGTACAGGACTAGTATTCTTGATATAAAGGAGCATGCTTCTCGCTTATATATCTGCTACATTGCAAAGATCGATCTCTCATTGTTTCCTTTGAATCTCTCTTTATACAAAGTGGATGTCTTGCCTCTCACTGTTAAACATAACACTACCATATGCCTCGGCATTCATGGGGAGTAAGTGAAGATAACATCGAACATAAAAAATATTTCTATAAAAGATAGAATAAGCATAGTATAGAGTGAAGGCTTACAAAGTAGACTCTTGCACTAGGACAAGAGAAAGAGTGGCGTTTCATGGTCGCAAACGTCCAAGTTGATATACTCGTAATAATAGTGATATTAGTGTGTTATTATAAAATATGAGTATCTTAGTGATGGATCGAATAACTGTAATTGCTCAATGTTATACTCATACCTTATATACTTAGTACTATATAAAATATTTAAGTTTTTAAAAGAGTCCGTTGTACTCGTAAATATTGTGTAACGCAAATATTACCTTTCAAGATTTTTTCAATATTAATATTATTATATTATATTTAATTAGTCACACGAGGTACGCTATGTATATCTAATGCTATTAGTAATTTAATTTATAAACTCGAGTTAATTATATTATAGCCGTAATAAACCGAAACAATATAGTGCCTTAAATTATGACTAAAAAGACCTTATGGCAAACCTATAACTGATCTCTATGAAAGAACTTTACCTGATAATTGTTATCCTTTTATAAAGTAGTATTTATATATGCAGACATCTTGAGTATATCTGTCTCATAACTTAATTGACTATCCACGCTTTTACATAAATACTAATTATGTAACCATTATTCTTATTTATTTACATAATAAAAATAATAAATTTTAGAAAATTATTTATAAGGTAAAATATTTTCAAGTAAAATTATCTCGTAACTGGAGTTTGTAATTATCTATACAAAATTTAATAATTATATGACATATACATATTTATATACCATATATATATTAATATATTTAATAGCTAAACAGAAATGGTCAAATATCGATGATCAAATGCATATACAATTTGCGGTAATTTATCATATATATATTTATATATACCATATATCTTATTATAGTGATGGTTCCTTTATTACTCTTATTATTATATTATAATGCCCCATCCATAACATTGAAATAATATTTGACATTGATCAAAAGTATAGGTATATAATTAATAATGATACTATTATCTTACTATATACTGTACTCATTATGGTTATTTAACAATTTATACCTCTGGAAATCTTCTCTTAATATATTATATTAATATATATATATAATTTAATATATTAATTTATATATTAATTTATATATATATAATTAAGTATATATATATATATATATATATATATATATATTATATATATATATATAATATTAATGATATATCTCAATAATATTTATATATATATATATATATATATATATATATATATATATATATATTATATATATATATATATATATTATATAGTATATACGTATATATATATATGCGCTTAATGGATATTGGCAATATTAAAGTACATTATAAATACACTCAGTAATTACTTTTACCAAATAGTATATTACTATACCTATATATATATATATATATATACTATTAATAATATATATCTCTCTATATTATATATAATATTATAAATTATTATATTATATTGATCTCTATGGAAATTGAAGGCACATTGATCAAGTATTCTAATACTTTTATACCTTGCGAGAGAGACTTTTTCTTTCAGCTTATATATTAATAAGAGGTAGTCCATTTATTCTTATGCTATACTAGCTCAATAGATATTATTAAGAGCTTGATTATGAGAGTGTGTTTCAACTTATTAAATAACGAAGTAGTATAAATTCGCAACATTACTAGTATATAAATTATTAAATAAATAATAATTATAATAATTAATAATAAATATTATTATATGTATAGATACTAAATTAATTATTATAATAATAATGAATATATAAGAATAAGTAATAATAATAATATATAATAATAATAAGATAAAATAATCTATATCTTTCTGAGTTTCATATTGATGACATACCTAGTTTCTGCACGCTAGAATTTTAAATTAATCAACATTAAACCATATCATGCTAATAATAATAATAATTATATCAATATAATAATAATCAATAATTAGTAAATATAAGTTATATCTGGACCCTTATCAGGCCTTTTAATCACTATATTAATAATAAATCCAATCATAATATTATAAAGCAGATTAATTTATTAAACTGCTAATCTAGAGTCAATGTC